>RYFJ01001360.1:0-37870 GCA_003991445.1 Oryza meyeriana var. granulata
GGAGCGCTAGCGTCGGCGTCGGCCGGTCGCGTCATGCTGGAAGGCGTATCAGCCCGATCGCATTGGTATGGTTGGCTAGGTTTTTCGCCCAAGGCCTTTGTCTAGCGGCCTCTTGGTGGGCGCGCGAGCAGACAAGTTGGGCCGACCTGCAGTTCTCAGCTGTATACGATGGTGGCGTTGGTCAGGGCGTCCTTATTTCCAGGCTGCCACTCGCGCGCGCCGTCATGGCTCGCGTATATGGTTTCTTCCGCTCTCTTAGAGTGGTCGGTGAGAGAGGTCTCGCTCTTTCTTCGAAACGACAGCGACATGGAAGGGAGTTCTTCACAAATTCTGCACTACAGCAGTCGAGAGATACCATCAGAAGTCTGACAACACCGTTTCACAGGCGTTCAAAAGATGAAAAAAGGTTACTTGGCGTGGCCGGATAAGCTATAGGCAGCAACTCGATATCTCTCGTGTGGCAAACACCTTCGAGGTACCGACAAGGTATCGGTACTGCCCTTGTCGCGTTCGGCTGCTCATCGTCGGTGATCGTGTTTGCTTTGAAAGGCCAGCATGTCGCTCCAGCTTCAGTTCCGGTGGACGAGCCTGTAGTAACCGACAGCACCCAAGGCCCGATCCGTAAGCGGCGCCCTTTGGGTATCTATTTCGTCAACATATATGTGCTTGGCCAGTTCTTCAAGGTCGTTCGCGGACAAGCTTGGCAATACCGCTGGTGCACACCAGTAAACGGGCACAAGGAAGGAGCAGATCGGCGCAATAAAACATCCTTGTGCCAGCTTCAGAGAAGATTTCAAGGGCAATTCGATATACGTTTTCTTCATCGCTCCTCAGTTGAAGACAGCCCTCCAATACATTGATATTGCTCTTGGATGGTTGGGGTTTGATGTGGAAACAGGTGTCGGAGAGGATGAAATGGGGTTCACGCCCAAGAGCACTCGCAGAGAGTAACAAAAATAGAGATATGAAGAATTGAGTTGGGATTCAAATGCACCAACTCTAGCCCATAGAAATCAAGGATGCGGCGGAAAAAATCAGAGGACGGAAGGCACAAGCCTCGATCGAAGAAGAGGCGAAACTACGTTTCACCAGGCGGGGGTCGGGGACCGACTCGTCCCTCGGCGCCAACGGAATACTTCTTGGCTGGGCAACTTCAGCTCGCTTTCCAGCCGTTTTAGCTTCACCGAGCCGCATCTGAAATCGGCCAAGAGCCCCGGCGCACACGCAGGATTGTCGCCTTCGGCATGACTGGAGGCGGTGAGATTTGGGGAAAAGTAGATCGGGGGCTTGGGACAACGAGGAGGATTGGGATCACCCGAGTCGGGAGGGGAATAGTAGCAACTAACCCTAGCCGGGCGGGAGGCGAAAAGTCGGGCGCGAAGGTGGAGACGAAGAGATTGGCTGATTTGGGGAGAAACGGAATCTTTTTCTCTCTCCCCCAGTCTTTTATAACCGTGCCGACTAGATGGGCCTGGGCCTATACAGTCAGTACTGGGCGACAAGATATGAGTTCCTACAGTAGCATGCTCCATGTGGGCGCTGCAGGCTGAGTTGAAATTATAGTGCTGGTGCTACTAACAGGAGCCAATGAGGTAACAGATATGCTTCATGATAGTCTTACTGCTAAACATATATTTTGGGTATCTGTTTTATCCCCAGGTTCGAGGATATATCTTATAAGGATCGCAAGCTGGTCTTCATTGAAATTGGAGACGCAGATATTTTCTCGAGTACACCTGACACGCCATGGATTTATTTTCATAAGTGGTACTATCGGCCTACATGCGTGGCTACAGTTGCCATGAGCAACATTATTCCAGCCGACATGACGCTGAAGAGTCTAACTTTCGAGTAGTGCACTACTCGGGAGAGACTATAATTTCCGTTCCCGCTGACATGATGCGGAAGAGTCTAGCTTTTGAGTGGGAAACGCACTCGGAAAAGACTATAACTCATATTCGACTGATGAAGTCGAAGAGTCCTATATACGAGTAGTCTTCTACTCGGCAAGACTATAAAGTTTATTCCGGTTTGACATGATACCGAAGAGTCGCAAATACCCGAAGTAATCTACTCGGGAAGACTTCAGGTTAAAGATCTTTGATTTATGTTTAATTGTCTTCACAATTAAGCACAAAGTTGGGGGCTACACTAATAGGTGCGCCTATTCGGCGCACACTATTTATATATCTACATGAGCCCTTCATAGCTCGCTGCCAGCTGATATAGAGCAGGATCAGGAAAAGACTTATCGGACAAAGAGTACTCGGCGCATCGCACTCGGGCAACCTTCACGTGGAGGAGCACTCGGCATCAGCTGTGATCAACTATGAAGGTCTCAGGGGCTACTGTGGAGGCATGGGCTGGGTACTCATTACCAGTACATGGGCCACTCGGATAGAGGATGGGCCAGACATGTAATTAGAGATAAGATAGACCGGCAGGCTGTGCCTTGTATAATAAGGAAACATAGCCTTAGTCGGATAGGATTCTATCTCTAAGAAGGAAATCCTTGGTCGTATCCGACTGGGATCCTTACATGTACCCCCTGTCCCTAGTATATAAAGGGAGGCAGGGCGCCATGAGGGCACCTGCAAGATCATTGATCAAAGACCACCTCAGAGGAATAACACTTAACTGGACGTAGGGTATTATCTCACATCGAGGGCCTGAACCAGTATAATTCTCTTGTGTTCCTCTGCAATCCACCGAATTCCAGGTCGCCGAGTAGCCCCATAATATTATTGCCGGTGCAAAGCATCGACACACAGAGACTCATTCTTCTTCTGGTGCAGCTGATAAAGATCATGCTCTAGAGACGGCCTCTAGTAGGTTCCCTGAAAGTTGGCGATGAACCGATCCCTGAGTTCTCCCCAGGAACCGATCGATCGTCTCGGGAGCCCTATTAGCCATGTCCTCGCGAGTCGGCTAGCGCGACTGGGAGGTAGTTTGGCCATGGCTTTGTTGTCGCCAGTAGCTCAGACTGCTAGGGTATATACGGTGAGCCAGATCGGGATTTGTCTTGCCGTCATACTTTTCGATCCCAGTAGGCTTAAAGCCAGTCGGCCAATGGACGTCCTGTAGCTCCCAAGTGAAAGCTGGGATGCCTTCGTCTTCGTGAGGGCTCAGGCTTCGACCACGGTGGTTAAACCACTCGTGATGGAGACCAAAGCGCTCGTTTTCATCTTCCAGTCGGCGGCGCTCGTCTTCGCGTCGTTCGCGGCGCCGGGCGCTGATAGTGTGGCGAAGGTCATGTTGTTAGGCGCTCTCGGAGATCTTGATTAGGCCGGCGATCATACTGGTGATGGCGCCGGTTGTCGTTATTGGTATTGCCGAGTGTAGTTTGCCTAGACTCCTCGTGTGGCCGACTTGAGCTGGCTGCCCGACGCCGTGCTGAAGTGGATGAGCCGGCTGCTGGAGATCTCGACTGATTAGTCGGCACCACGGTGTCGCCCGACTGCTGTTCTTGTTGTTGGCAGGCGGCAGCCGTGATCATCACCTTGATCTTGGCGATAGTTGGGGTGGCCTGGTGATCAGGCCCAAGCTGGGGCGTGTCCAGCAAGTTGCGGCGGCCCAACATTCTGTTGCGGCGTGACGAAAACGTCGTGATCGCCGACTTTAGTTTGGAGAATCTGCTGTTGGGCTGCTCGCCCAGCTCTGCGCAGCCCGTCGTTGCGAGCCTCGCGATCAGCTTCCTCCTATTGTTGTCGTTGGCGCGCCTCCTCCTGTTGCTCCTCTTGTAGTCGGCGCACCTCGGATGGTGGTGTTGAAGCCATGAAGATCTCGCGGGGGAGGAAGAAGCTCGCTAGACTAGAGTCCGAACTGGCGTTCGAACCATTATCCGACTTGGAGTTGGACTCCGAGTAGTTTATCGGAGTTAAAACTACCCCGTCCTCTCTAGATCCAATCTGAAACGGTGCTTGGCCGTGTCCAAACTGAATCGCAGGAGATCGGGTCTGCTGCGTGGAGTGTAGATCCGCAGTGTCACCGAATCCGTGCGAGAGATTGACGGTCTCTCCCCTTCTTGGCCCAACCCAAGTTGGCTCAAGGCCTAACGCGAGTCGGACGCTGAAGGAAAGAGTTGTCCCGATGCTCGGCGATGTGAAGGATTGCTGCAGTAGATCGTTGAAGGAGATCGCGGCGTCCTGTGGGCCGATTGGCGCAACGTCGGCTCTTTCCTCGGCCAGCTGGATTGAATCTGCTTCGGCCAAGGTGGAGGTTGCCTGATCTGGTCGGCAACGAAGTCGAGGCTTCCAAGGAAATCTTGTTTCAGAGGAGAATTTGTTGCCGTCGACTCCGCTAGTTGGATCCATCGAAGTTGTTGGTGAAGAATTCGCCGGAGCCCCTACCTGGCGCGCCAACTGTCGATGCTTTGCACTGGCAATAAAACTATAGGGCTACTCGGCGAAGGGAAATTCGGTGGATTGCAGAGGAACACAAAGAGGTTTTATACTGGTTCAGGCCCTCGATGTGAGGTAATACCCTACGTCCAGTTGAGGTGTTATTCCTCTGAGGTGGTGTTTGATCAATGATCCTTCGTGTCCTGAGGGGTCGCCTTGCTCCCGTTATATACTGGGGGACCGGGGTACATGATAAGGATCCCAGCCGGATACGGCCAAGAGATTTCCTTCTTAGAGATAGAAACCTATCCGACTAAGACTGTTATTCCTCATTGTACAAGGTAAAGCCTGCCGAGTGCTATCTTATCTCTAATTACATGGTTCGGCCCATCCTCTATCCGAGTGGCCCATATGCTGGTGGTGAGGTACCTGGGGCCCATGGCCTCCACACGTTTCATCTGAAATCCTTCGTCTTTGCCGGACATGTCGCGTCCTTCGCCTTCAGGCTAGGCCCTTCGCCCTCATGTCTTCAGTCTTGGGCCACCAAAGGGGCTTCACGCGGCTTTGGTCTTGAGCCTCCGAAGGGGGGACGGTCCGAAAGGGGTTGGTGGCCTTGTCTCCACAAGCCCTCACATGCTATGGTGAGCTGGGACTCAGCCGAGCTCGTGGATACCGTCTCTCGCCATGCAGGCCGCTCGCCGTCCCTACTTCAGCCGAGTATAGCTCAAGACCTTTGGTTCTGGTTTGTTGTGCTTTGCTGGGGCTCTTTGACCGTGCGGGGCAATGAGGCCAGTTTCCGCGGGCTACGACACTTGTTACCGCATGGCGGTTTGTGTAGCCTCGCGGCAGTTTGCCCCTTATGATGCCACGCATCAGTCGCGGCAGCAACAAGGTGGTTCTCCTCCCGAGGCGCCATGTGTTGGCCAATGCGTTGACGCAGCGGTTCGCCTTCGAGGTGTCACGTGGCCTTCTCACACCATGCCACCTGTCGTCTCACTATTGGCCGCTCTGTGTTCACTGCGGTTCTCCTCCTGAGGCGCCATGCGACACACCGTGACTGGTTGATGCCGGGTGGCCTCGTCTATATATAGACACGGTTGGCCCCCCGTGACGCCACTTTTGTCTGCTTGCCGGGAAAACGCTCTCCACTATTCACTCGTGCTCGCCGTTCCCAGTGTTTCGACTTTCTCACGCCTTCGATCTCAACCTTCTTCGCACAACCTGGCGCCCATGGCTCCTTAGAAGCCTACTTTGGCGAAGGCCGGTGGCGTATATCCGGGGTTGATTGATGAAGACAACACCGTCTACCTCGGCTCTTCGCTCATTCGCCAGTCCGATATCGACGATCTCTGTCGAGGGGGACCCTTTCAGAGGTATTCGCCCGGGCGCCCGGCAAAGATGTTGTCCCCACGCCGGGTGATGACGAGACAGTCCGTCTTTGCACCTACTTCGACGCCGGGCTTTCAGTTCCCTGTTGCGATCTGCTCCCTGGGGTGCTTGCTTATTCACTGGAGATGCCGCGGTTTAGCCCGAGCACCTTCGTCCACGTTGCCGTCTTCGAGTGGATGGCTCGGACTCAAGAATTCAAGCCGACAGCCGATCTCTTCGCCATCGTTCACCAAGCGGCCCTCTACAGCAAAACGGTGGCGACGTCAGAGAGGGCGAAGAAGAGCGTATTCAGTACCGTGAACTTCATCATGTGACCCGACCAGGCCGATTTATGGCAGGTCCCCGCCTTGATGCCGAAGTGGGAGAAGTCGTGGATGAGGCGGTGGTTTTACCACAAGATCTCCTATGCTGTCAACTCCCGTGAGTTCAAAGCGCTCTAGTCATTGTTGACCGTGCCTCGCTTCGACGCCCGCCCGAAGGTCTCTTCTACTAGCGCCCTGGAGGCTCGCCGTCAGCTCCTTAGAGCCATTGCGAGCCGCCTCAGCGTTCGAGACCTTATCGAGGAGTACCTAATGATGGGTGTCAACCTATTGGCGCGGTCGTGGAATATCACATCGACCATGACAACCGATCTGCGATCTCCCCACATTGCATTCCGACGATCGCCTCTGTATGTTCCTGTTGATCTTTTTTGGTCCTTCACTCGCCTACTGAGTTTCGATTCGACCTGTTCTGATCCATGTGACTTTGCGCGGTTTGCAGTTATCTCTCTAGGCGAAGCAAAGAGATTGGCGAAGCGCCTTGTCAGGGACATGACTCCGAAGGAGTACGGAGAGATCATGAAGTTCCTCAAAGTGGGAAGGGTGAACCGTGTACGTATACGGCTTTGCCAGGAGGTTCCCCCGTGGAGAACCCCGTTCAGCCCCAGGGCGATGACAGCCGAGACGCTGTGGGGAAGAAAAGGATGAAAACCGCCGGCGACGCTGGGGGGCCTAGTCGCATGGCGTCGAGGATGGTCCAGCCTCTTCGGGCGATCCGCCCTTGGCCGCTGCCGACGAGGACGAGGACGGTGACATGGGGGAAACCGACCTTGGCGCCGTCGGGCGAACTCCTAGCCTGACATCGCGATGCCCATCAGTGGCTGGGCCGGAACAGGGCCTTTGCTCGTACGCGGGTCTTCGGCGGCCGCTGCTTGTCCCGGGAGCGCTGGGAGGGCTGTCCAATTCCAGTTCGTGCCGGTGGTACTGGTGCTGGCTTTTAGCGACTCCGAGTCGTCTTCGCTAGTGCACCAGAGCCCGGTGGCGAAGAAATCGTCGTGGACGTCGACAGCGAGGACGCGGCAGAGGACGTGTTGGCCGAAGTCCTGTCGGAACCCGCCAGTAGCAGCGGTCAAGGCACCATGGAAGCAAGCGGGCGACCGACTGCAACATATCGCCTCTAACAGCATCCTCCCAGTGTCGAGCTTCATCGTCGAGGACTTCGCCTGTCGCGATGAGCTTCGCTAGTTTGTTGGCGGCCTTAGCTCCTTGGCTTCACCCTTGACTGTCCAGCCGGTTGTTGTTGACCGGTTCAACCTCGATGAGGCAGGCTTGTCGCTGCGTGGTCTGTTGACCAAGGTTGGTTTTTTGTGCCCCTTTTTATCTTTTTCTTCTACCCATCTTTTGGGCCTTTGATTTTGCTTCGCTTATCTCTTAGCTTCTCATATTTCAAGCGCTCTCCTTGACGGGGTGCTACAAGCGCATGACGCAGTGCTCGCTTGGACGGCCTTAAGAGCCATCAGCGGGACGAGGCGTCAAACTGCTAGCCCAGGAGCAGAGTATTTTGAAGAAGGCGCTTAAGGATGCCAAGACTTCGAACGCCGCCCTGAGGACCGAGGCCAATTAGCTCCGAGCTTGCCTGGCCGACCGCAAAGCCAAGCTCGAACGTCTTCGCGTTGAGCTTTCGGAGGCGAAGGAGGTCGAGGCCAGCACTCGGGCTTCGGCCATCGACACTAGCCGTACGCTGCGCGTGGCGCTCACGAGGATGGGTGCCTTTCCTCCGCCGTTGCCGGAAGATGATGCCCCCACCGAGGCGCCGATTGGTGCATCATTACCGGAGGGGTGGTAGGCGACGCCTTCGGCGTCTTCGGTGATTGCTATGCCTGAACCGTAGGCTACAGCATTCTCTCTGCGCTCCATGCTAGCGGCTGCCACCATCTCCAAGACCTCCCCACGATCTACGCCCGTGATGTCGAAGACAATAGCGTGTGGGAGAACGGGGATGACGTTCGGCCTCACTACCGATCCTTACAGAAAGGTTGGTGGGTGCCAAAGAGCAATGAGATAGCCACCGAGCACCTTCACGGATCAGCTGAAGAGCGTGGAGAGACGAGGCGGCCGAGACAATACCGGGAGGACGGCGGAGGACATGCGCTGAGGCGAGGCGCACTGCAGGTGTGACGGTCTCCCCCGCCTGGCTTATATATTTATTTTTGATAGCTTAGGATAGCTAATCCTACCAAAAACTGGCCTTTTGTAAATTTGCTTTTATAAGGTCTTCGGCCCCATTTTTGCCTATGAATGAAAATATCTTTTGCACATCAGGTGTCACTCAATCGAAAGCTTTGTTTTCCTCGCTTCAACTACCTGCGGCCGGCGGTGAACTTGAAATTCGTTGCGTCTCAGCCGCCTAGGAAGATGAGGTACCCAGGTCCCGAAGACCGTGTTTCGGCTGTGGTGATTAATGGCCGGAGCTACGCCCTTCGCTCTGTGGCGAAGTGGTTATGGAAAAACCTTGAGTGCAACGTGTTCGACTTTGACCAGGATTACTAGCTTCGCCGTGGCGATATGGTAGAGTATCGATGCTTTGTATTGGCAATAATAATATGGGGCTACTCGTGAGACCTAAACTTGATAGATTGCAAAGAAATATGAAATGAGTTTATCCTGGTTCATGCCCTCAAGGTGAGGTAATATCCTACTTTCTGTTGTTGTGTATTTCCTTTAAGGTTTCTCTGGTGAGATTGTGTTCTTTTGTCGTAGTCTTGCCCCGAGGGGCTCCCTACCCCTCCTTATATACTGAAGAGGTGAGGTTACATAATAGTAATCCCAGTCGGACTCCAACCAAGGGATCTTCTTCTAGGAATACAACATGCCCAACTAAGACTATATCCCTTTCCTTATCATACAAGGTTATATGCACCGAGTCCTGTTGTATCCCTAATTACAGGGTTAGGCCCATCCTCTATCCGAATGGCTATAAAGATTTCCATGAGGTATTCGGAGCCCATGGCCTCCACAGTAGCCCCTATGACCTTCATAGTTGAGTCACAGCTGATGCTGAGTGCTCATCCTCCTTGGTGAAGACTTCCCGAGTGCCCTGCTCCCAAGTAACCAGTGTCTGAGTACCTATTTTCCAAGTCCTACTTCATATCAGCTAGCAACGAGGCTATGAATAGGCGCACCTATTAGGTGTAGCCTCCGACTTTGTGCTTAATTATGAAACAATTAAATATAATATCAAAGATCTTTAACCTTTACGTCTTTCCCGAGTGGTATATTTCTCAGAAATTGGACTCTTCAACATCGTATCAGCTGGAAATATATTTTTTGCTCAAGGCAATTCGGCTAAGCGCGTAAGCCGAGTACCACTTTATGGATTTTAACCCAATATGTGGTGAGGTGTTCTCGAGAGATACCTGCATCCCCAATTTTAATGGAGATCAGCTATTGATCCTTATAAGGATATATCCTCAATACCTGATAAATAATTCAGATATCTAAACACATGTGTCTAGCAATCAGGCTTAACATAAAGCATATTTGATTATTTTAATCAGTTCCTGTAAAATAGCATTTGTACTGTGATTTTAACACAGCCAGCTATCGGCCTAATAGGACATGCTATTTAGGAACTCATATCTTATGACCCATTACCAAGCAAGCCGGCGCAAGCCTGCTTACCTAGCGCAGGCCTATAAAGAGGTGGGAGAGAGGAAAGATTTCCCTTTCTTCCCCAATTCGCCAAATCGCTTCATCTCTCGCACAGGCACCAAACTTTGCGTCCTCCGCCCCCAGCTAGGGTTTCTTGTAGCTCGAGCTTCCTCCCAAGAATCCACGAAAAATCTCCACTCCCGCTTCGATTCTCATCATCCGAAAGCCCTCTTGCCCAGTTCCTCACTCCAAACATACGGAGGGCACCATTCGATATCCTCGCCATGACATCTGGAGCTTGGCCGACGTCAGACTGCTGCGTGAGGAAGCTGGCACTCCTTGAGAGGAAGAAAAACCTCCAACCAAAGGAGATCATCAACTAGTGTCCCGCCGTTGGTGAGTTAATCCCCTCTCCAAGTCCTAACGAGACTATGGTCTTTGCTTCTTTTTTTGACTGCGATCTCACCCTTCCTTCTTCCGATTTCCTCTGTAAGCTCCTTGGGTATTACCAGATTGAGCTCTACCATCTCTACCCCAACTCCATTCTCCACATATCGATCTTCGTCAACCTCTGTGAGGCCTTTCTTGGGATAGATCCTCATTTCAACCTCTTCCGCTTTCTTTTTCATGTCAAGCCGCAACCTTCCAAATCCAAAATCCAGGTGATAGGGGGAATAGGCCTTCAGCTCCGCAATGAGACGAAGAAGGCTTATCTCCATGTTTCCCTAAAGACTTCACTGAAGGGATGGCATCAGGAGTGGTTCTTCTGCTCCAATCTAGAGCCCTCCTTGCTCTCTTTTTCTGGAAATCCCTTTGCCGTTCTGGAGAGCTGGACTGCTATACCATCACAGGCTGAGATGGTCTAGGTGCAATTGCTGCTGGAGAAGATCAACGCACTAAAGAACACGGGGCTGACCGGTCCCTGGGTGGCTAGGACATTTCAGAACCGGCGGATTCGACATTTGAAGGCCAGGAGTCATCTTGGCTATGATTACCAGGGGAAGAACGATCCAACTCGGGAGAGCACCGGTTTTGTCAACAAGGATGTCGTCACTGACACCTTGCTTGGCTATTTCATTAATGGAGTCATCGAGACTCTAGACGCTGAGCGAGCCCCCAAACCATACTGCAAGGATAGGCCTCGGCCGAAGGTAATGTCTTGTGTAATACTTGTCTTGATATCCATCTATGATGTGTGGTATGAATGTTGCTCACTCGAGCTTTTCCTGATGCTTGATACTTGCAAGAATTTGCCGTGTTGGATTCTAACCCACAAGGCTAGTCAGCCAGTGGGGCTAGGAAACGGCCGGCCAGCCCTTCATCAGCCCTACCTAGCCCCATCAGGGCTGGGAAGCGATCAGTGACGGACCAGGCAAAAAAGAAAGACATACCAAGTAAGGCATCAGTGGTCCTATGATCAGAGACCCTAGCAGCACAGCCCCAGGATCAACCAGCCCTAGAACTGTCTCACCGACTACCGCCATGCCCCAGCCGGCCGTACAGAGTACGGTGCCGACTGGGCCAAGATCTCCCCCGCCGACTGCCACGCCCACGAGCCCGACAGCCGGCAGCACTCTGCCGCCAAGCAGGCCTTTGGGCCCATCGCCGACTACCTCCACTCCCAGCGCACAGGGATAGAGATTTAAGACTTCCAAAAGGTATGAACATCTTCAGTCTTTAGAAAATCTTGAGTGGTTTCTTGATTGCTGAATAATGCTGTAGGAAGCTAAGTGACACTGATCCCAAGGGGACAACACCCTCAACCCCAATAGCCGCTCCCGCCCCAACTGAGGTCAAGATTGCAGTGCCGCAACATGAGCCATGTGTTGTCCTAGCCCCCGAGGTTGAGACAACCCATTCGGCCGGGCCACAGGCCTCACCCAGTAGGGACACCGTAGCGAACGTCCTAGTCCCTGAGCTCGCCCAAGATCTAGCACCACCGATTGATCTTCGGCCCAGGACTCCTTCTCCTCCACTTTCTTCATCTTCCGTTGATGATGACCTCCCTAAGCTCGAGGCTCCTCCACCAAATTTCCCCTGGACATTTTATTGGGTTACGTCGGAGGGGGAAGAACAAACCTTCGAGCACAACGAGCAAGCCGCCCAGAGGGAGTGAGTCAAGCTAATGGAGGCCATCATCGCCGCATCAAGGAGTATCTAGGTATAATAATCCATCCGATTGTGTTTGCTGATTTGCAACGCCTTAGAATTTTTTGGCCATCGTTGCTTGTGTTGTCTGACTTCAACGTATCTTGTGCAGCAAGTGGTCGATCGATCCGAGAAAATGGGCAAAGTTCTGTCCAAACTTGCCCCTCAGCTCACTCAACTCTGCCAGCTCCAGATTGCCAAAGATGATTTGGCGAAGTCCAGTAAGGAGAGGAAGGAGTGGCTAAAGGATTCAGTGAACAAGCTTAGGGATGAGAACTGGGCGCAGACAGGGATCATCAGAGGTATGTTTCTTCCTTGCTCGAGTAACCCCAAATCAATCTTCCTGCATTGCTGATCTTCATCTTTGTTTGACTGTAGCTCTGGAGACAAACCTGAATAACCAATCCCTAGAGATAGAACACCTGAAGGAGCTCGAGAAAGCGAAGTCCAAAGTAGACACCGAGTACGCAAGTAAGCTTCATATCTGCTCTGGTACTCTGTCTGACTAGGTATCCAGATTTATTGATGCCTCTTCTCTATGTGAGCAGCCTTCAAAGCAAATTCACAGATCCAATTTGGCGCTTTTGCTGAAGAGATTAAAATAATAAAGGAGTTGCGAAACATCATAGCTGATTCCACGAAGACTTTATTAGACATTATGCAGCCAAGCCTGACTGGGCCCAGCTCTAGCTCCATCTCCCAAGTGGTGCAGTGCCTTAAAGAAGCCCTTGCACTTCTGAAGAAATACTCCTTCAAGCGCGTTGCCGTGGGGATTGCCCAAGCACTGGCCATGACAAAGTCTCTCTACCCCCGAGTAGATATTGAGGCCATCGGAGAGGGCTTTGCTGAAGGTACTACCCTAGAGGAGGGGTTGGAGTTGATTAGCCAGGTCAGGCCTACTGCTGAGGCCATCGCCGAAGATTTGCCCATGTAAACACAAACTTTTATATAGTCGGTGTCTAACAGAAACAATATGTAAATATTGTAAATGCTTTTGATGTTTATTGTTGCATCTTGCCGAGCTCTTGTTTTATTTTAGCCATCATTAGCTTTACTTGACTAGCCAATTTATGCCAAGTGGTTTAAGATTGATTTTAAAAAGCATTCACTTCATGAGACTATACTTGGGAAAACTGAGCATAATCGTTATAAAACTTCATGACTTAGATAAAACAAGATCGAACTTTATGAACAATAGAGGACATGTATCATGTAGCCCCCGACTCACACTCGGTTGAAACAAGCGGCGTAGTGAGTCAGATTGACAAACTTTATCTATATATAAAAGGAGTACAAAACTCAGGTATAGAAAGGACGTAGCTATTCTTTGTTCCATGAGTTGTTAACTAGGACGCCATCTTCTGTCTTTAGTCGGTAGACGCCTGGACGTGTCACCTCAGTGATAATGAACAGCCCCTCATATAAGGGAGATAATTTATGCCTGTCTTTGGTGGTTTGGATTTTTTTTCAGAATGAGATCTCCCACCGAAAAGGCGCGGCCACAAACATTCTGACTGTGATAACGACGCAGGCCTTGACGATACCTTGCTGACTGGATCGTTGTGATGTCTCTTACTTGTTCCAACTGGTCTAGCTTGACCAGTCGGTCTTCGGTTGATTGTGCTTCTAAGTGGGCCCGGACTCACGGGGAGCCAAACTCCAACTTGGTTGGTAACACAGCCTCTGCACCATAGACTAGGAAGAAAGAGGATTGCCCTTTTGCCTGACTAACCATGGTTTTTAAAGACTAGAGAACATATGGAAGCTCTTGCACCCACCGTCCTGCATATGATTGTAGTCGGTCGAACACCTTAGTCTTGATACCTTGTAAGACCATGCCATTTGCGTGCTCGACCAGCTCATTTCTTCGTGGGTGTGCCACAGAAACATAACAGATCTTGATACCAAAGTTGTCATAGAAATCTTGAAAAATGCCGCCAGTGAATTGAGTGCCGTTGTCTGTTATGATGTGGTTGGGAACTCCAAATCGGTATATGATACTCATGATGAAGTCTTTTACTCTTGCCGCTATTAGTAGCAATGGGCTTTACCTCGATCCACTTTGTGAATTTGTCCACTGCGATGAACAAGTGTGTGAACCCTCCTGGCACTTTTTTGAACGGCCTAACCATGTTGTGCCCCCAAACTGCAAAGGGCCAAGAGATTGAAATTGTTTGTAATTCTTGAGCTGGAAGATGTGTTTGCCGGGCAAAGAACTGGCATACTTCGCATGTCCGAACTATGTCTTTAGCATCTGTAACTGCAGTCGGCTAGAAGAATCCTTGTCTATATGCCTTTCTGACTAACATCCTTGATGTAGCATGGTTGCCACAGATGCTCAAGTGGATGGATTGCAGAATCTGCTTGTCCTCCTTGGGTGTGACGCATCGCATGAGGACTCTGGATGCACTTCGGCGATAGAGATCTTCTCTGACTATAAGGAAACATTTGCTTTGACATTTGATCCGCTCGGCTTCACTGCGATTTTCTGGGAGCTCGTCTTCTAGAAGGAATCTGAGAATCCCCACGTACTACCAGTCGACAGATACCAATTGAGATAGCGATGCGGAGCCCGTGGATGAGTGCCTCGTACTCGGCAATGTTGTGGGATGCAGGAAAGTGTATCTGAAGAACATATTTCAGTTTTCTCCGGTGGGTGACGTTAGGACGACGCCAGCCCTTGCTCCGCCAATCCAGAGAGGACCATCGAAGTAAATTGTCCCGTACTCTTGCTTGTCCGTTGATGTGGCCGTCTGAACTTCTGTCTACTCGGCATGAAGTCAGCAAGTGCCTGTGACTTGATTGCTACCCATGGCTGAAAAGCAATATCAAACGCTATCAACTCGAACTCCCATTTAGCGATTCCACCGGTGGCCTTGCGATTGTGTAGGACGTCCCCGAGTGGATATGATGTGATGATTGTAACCTGATGCGACTAAAAATAGTACACCAACTTTTGGGCAATTATGAGCAAGCCATATAGCAGCTTCTGGACTTAGGGATATCTCATCTTGGATTCGCCTAGGACTTCGCTGACAAAGTAAACTGGTCTTTGAACTTTTTGTATGTGTCCTGGCTCCGCCCGCTCGACGACCAGCACCGTGCTGACTACCTGAGTGGTTGCCACCAAGTACAACATGAGTGGTTCCATAGGGCATTGGTGATTGCCAACACGGGTGTGTGACGTGAGGAACTTCTTGAAGTCTTCGAAGGCTTGGTTGGGCTTCTGCGTCCATTGAAAATTGTCAACTTTCTTCAATAATTTGAAAATACCCCGTTGGCTCCGGTGTGCGACCACAAGCCGTCGGAGAACATTGACCAATAATCCTTGTTCACTAGCGGGACTACCTTGTCCGTGGGCGAAGTCCACTCAGCGACGAAGTCGGCAAGAACCTGCAACTTTATCGCTGTTCGGGCCATGTAATGTAGGTTTAAGGGGGCCAACTCCGCAGCCCACTTGCCTAGGTGACCTGTGGCTTCCTTGTTCCGGAGCACCTCTCTGATGGGGTACTACGACGGCATTGTTATCTTGTGCGCTTGGAAGTAGTGCCGGAGCTTGCGGGAGGCCATGACTGTGGGTGCCATGGGCCCCGGGTACCTCATGACAAGCATATGGGCCACTTGGATAGAGGATGTGCCTGGCCTTGTAATTAGAGATATAGTAATCCCTAGCAGACTTTGCCTTGTACGATAAGGAAAACACAGTCCTAGTTGGGTGCGTTATATCTCTAAGAGGAGATCCCTTGGCCGTAATCCGGTTGGGACTCCTACCTTGTAACTCTGTCCCCCAGTATATAAGAGGAGGCAGGGTGCCCCCTGAGGGCAGGTTGAGTCGGTTCACCAGAATCACCACCATACATCCTCAAAGGAATACCACCACAACTGGACATAGGGTATTACCTCACATCGAGGGCCTGAACCAGTATAAAATCTCCCTATGTTCCTTTGTAATCCACCGAGTTGCCATCCGCTGAGTAGCCCCATATTCATATTGCCGGTGTAAAACATCGACAGTTGGCGCGCTAGGTAGGGGCTTCGGCGAGATCAACATCTACAAGCTCGATGGATCCAACAATCGGAGTCGACGGCGGCAAATTCTCCCCCGGAGATACAATCTCATTCGGAAGCCTCGGCTTCATCGCCGACATGTTCGGCAATCTCACCTTGGCCGACGGAGACCTGATCCAATCGGCCGAGGAATCAGCCGACTCCGCGCCAGTCGGTCCACATGATGCTGCAGTGACCATCATCGACTTGTTGCGGTAATCTTTCACTTGCCCGGGTCTTGGGACAACTCTTCCTTTCGGTGTTCGACTCAGACTCGATCTTGAGCCAGCCGAGATCAAGCTAAGGAAGGAGGAGATCGTCAATCTCCCGTTCGGATTCAGCAACGCCGTGGATATCTTCGAACAACATCCGACGCGGCAAACACGATCCCCTGGTGTTCGACTCGGATACAGCCCAGAGCCGCTCGAGATCGGATCTAGGGAGGTTGGAGTTATAATCACCCCCATTCAACTTTTTCGAGTTCGGACTCTCAGTTGGACTCCAACTCTAAGTCGGACAGCAGTTCGGCAAGCTTCTCCCCGTCGCGAGAAATCTTCATGGCATCCAAAGGCTCTACTCCTACTCAGGAATCAAGCCAACTACGCGAGCAGCAAGAGGAGGAAGCCTGCCGACTACGAGAACAACAAGAGGAAGAAGCAAGACTCCTGCACGCCCACAACGACGATCTACGCAGGGCTGGGCGAACCGCCTAGCAACAAATCCTCCAAACCCGAGTCAGCGACCACGACGTCTTCATTACTCCTCAACAGAACATCGTGGCCGCTGCAACTCTACTGGATACACTCCAGTTCGGGCTTGATCACCAGGCCACTCCGACGATCACAAGGATAAAAGCCATGCTTACCGCTGCTGCATGTCAGCAGCGCCAACAGTCGGGCGATACCCTCATACCGACCAACCGGTCGACATCCCCAACGGCAGTCTCGTCCACCTCAAAGCAACGCCGAGCGGCTGGCTCTAGTCGACAGCACACGGAGTCACGCCAAACATCACTCTTGCAGGTCGGCTACATCTGCTGGATGGCTTTGATTTTTTGGGGTTCGCCTCACCGCCCCTCTCGGACACTAGGAATCCCAGCAACTTGCCGACGCGAACACCGAAGACGCATTTTTTTGGGTTCAGCTTTAACTTAACCTTGCGCAGGTTGTTGAAGGTTTCTTGCAGGTCGGCGACATGGTCAGTTACTTTCCTGCACTTGACGACTATGTCGTCCATGTACGCCTCAATGTTCCTGCCAACTTGCGCCTCCAGCACCTTGTACACCAAACAGCCGAAGGTGGCTCTGGCGTTCTTCAGGCCGAAGGGCATGCAAATGTAGCAGTATGTACCGAAAGGGGTGATGAAAGAGGTCTTCTCCTAGTCTTCTTCGGCCATGAAGACTTGTTGATATCCCGAATAAGCGTCCAGGAAGCTCATCAGCTCGCAGCCGGCAGTAGAGTCGACCAGCTGGTCGATTCGTGGGAGTGAAAAATCGTCCTTTGGGCATGTCTTGTTGAGGTCTGTGAAGTCGACGCACATTCTCCACTTGCCATTCGACTTCTTAACCAACACTTGGTTCGCCAGCCATTCTGGGTGCTCCACCTCGCGAATGCCGCGTGTCTGGAAAACTTTCTAACTTCCGCCTTCGCCGCCTCCTGACGCTCGATCGACATCTTGCGCAGTTTTTGCTTCCTTGGCTTGACGGTGGGATGACAACAGGTGGTGCTCGATAAGGCTTCGGCTTACGCCCGATAAATCATCCGGGCCCAGGCGAAGACGTCCAGGTTCGGCTTGATGACCTCCAACATCTTGGTTGCTATCCCTTCATCGACATCTCCATCGACGAACACGGTTTTCGACGGGTTGGCAGGGTCGACTGGGACCTTCTTAACTTCGCCCTGGGGCAAAGGCTTGTGCACGCCGTAGCCCCTCGCCGTCCCCTACCGACCGTCTTGGACGTTGTGGATCTCGCGCACGTTCTTTGCTGCTTGTCCGGTGGCTCTTGCTGACGGCTGGTTGCCGCAGACCGTGATCACGCCATTCGGCCCCGGCATCTTTAGTCGTAGGTAGTTGTGATGTGCCACGGCTTCAAATTTGTTGAGCGTGTAGCGGCCAAGAATGGCGTTGTACTAGTACGGGATATCCACAACGTCGAAGATTATCTATTTGGTCTGGGCGTTACCGCCCTCTCCAAACAATACTTGGAGTTGCACTTGTCCCATCGCACGAACTGAGCTTTGTCCAAAGCCTTGCAACGGGATTGCGACTAGTGCGAGTGCAGCTTCTGATATTCCCATCTACCGGAATGCATCGGCGAAAATGATATCTACGGAGCTCCCTCCATCGACCAGGATATGGCGCACCTCACACCCGGCGGTGTCAGCGGATATGACGATGGGGTCTTCGTGTGGGAAGAAAACGCCTTTGGCATCCTCTGGGCCAAACGTGATTGATGTCGAGGCGAAAGGGGCGTGGCTTGGTCTGGGGTGTTGTGGCGATGTGGTTAATCGCCCTGTCATGCGCCTTCTTCTTCCTTTTCGACTCCAAGCCTTGCGAGGAGCCCCCAGTGATCGTGGCGATCACCCTCCACTACCCGTCCTGAGCTACTTCTATTTGATGCGGCCTGTTCTCTTTGGACTGATTGGCAACTTCTCTTGGGCGATCTCTTTGGCAAGGAGGAACCTGGTCCCCTCGACTAGCGCTCCCTGTACGTTGAATGTTTCTGCATTGCTCGGTGGTGTGCGAAGCTTTGCTGTGGAAGGCACAGAACTTGTCCTTCTCTCTCTTCGGCTTCTTCTTCGCCGACCTAACTTGCGAGTTCTTGAAGTTCTGCCGAAGGGTGTTCAACTCTTCAACGGTCATCGCTTGCTTGCCCTTTTCGTCCCGGAACTTCTTCAAGGCCGACTATGGGCGTTGTGAAGACATCAGCTTGGCTTGCACCACGCCTGCCGAGCCTTGTACACCTTCTTGGTTGAGTTCGGCTTGGATCTCATTCCTCCTCTTGGTGTCCTCTTCACCCCTTGTGTAGCCGTCAAGGATGCAGTACAATTCATCCACCATTTTCGGCTGCTTTCTTGTTATCTTTTCGGTGAGGGGGCCTGTGAGGAGACTAGCAGAGGCGGTGTTGATGACTGATGTTTCGGTTATGTCTTGCACTTGGCATCTTGCTTAAGAAAATCTCCGGATGTACTCGCGGATGGATTCTCCCGACTTCTGCCTGATACCGAAGAGCTCTTGCTAGGTCTTCGGCTCCCGGTAGGTACCTCGGAAGTTGGTGACGAAGATGTCGCGCAGCTGTTCCCAAGAGTATATGCTGCTCGGCGGCAGGTTGAAGTACCACGACAGCGCGAAGCCATCCAACGTGAGGTGTATGACTTTCACCTTGGTGTTTTCATCACCATGGGCCGCTTCGATTGCAGAATCGTAGACAAAGAGGAATTCGCTAGGGTCCAAGTCTCCTGCGTACTTCATGATCGAAGGGTTCTTGAATTGAGGCTGGATTGGGTGGCTATGAAGCCCCCAGCTCAGCAGCGACTTTTTGTCGTTCACCGGCACGGCGTGTTGCATCAGCGCTGGTGAAGGAGCCACGTAGGGGTAAGGGACCCCGAAGATGGGCGAAGCTTGCGCTTGCTGGGCTGTGTGATGGTGCGTGACGGCGGCGGCCGCTCATCCCCCTGGAGCAGGGGTGCCTTTGACGGGCAGTGGCGAAGGAAGGGTGCCTTGCCCCCCGGCACCCAGCTGCTGAAGAAGAGCTTGCAGCTGCGTCTAGATAGATGGCGTCAATCCAGGTGCCGAAGGAGGTTGGGGAGGCTGTTGCGCTGGCGAAGGTGGCACCAAACTTGGAGCTGGCGAATGGGCTGCCACTAGAGCTGTTGGCCGCGGTGGCACCATAAGAGGCACCTGAGGCCGGATGAAGCCGGGCGCGACCGATGGTGGTGGGGGAAAGACGAAGGCTTGAGGGGCTGAAACGTGTGGAGGCAGTGCCTGGTGGGGGCCGAAAGCTTGAGAGGATGAGACCGGAGCTTGGTGGAGTTCGAAGGCTTGGGACTGCGCCTACAGTTGCTGCTATTGTTCTTGCATCTAGCAAAGCATGTCTTGTAGCCTTTGGACACTTTCCTTCATGGCCTCATACTCTGCTCTTGGCACCGCCACAGCCTCTTCGCTTCCACCTGGTTCAGCCGTCTAAGTCGAAGGCGCTTCCTCTTCAGCTTGCTCCTCCTGCGCTTCAACCTGGGGGTGTCGATGTTTTACACCGGCAATACAACTATAGGACTACTCGGTGAGGGGAAACTCAATGGATTGCAGAGGAACACAAAGAGATTTTATACTGGTTCAGGCCCTCGATGTGAGGTAATACCCTACATCCAGTTGTGGTGTTATTCCTCTAAGGAGTTGTGTCGATTGATGATCTCGTGATCTCGTGCCCCTTGAGGGGCACCCTGCCTCCCCTTATATACTGGGGGATAGGGTACATGATAAGGATCCCAGCCAGATATGGCCAAGGGATTTCCCTCTTAGAGATAGAAACTTATCCGACTAAGACCATGTTTTTCTTATTGTACAAGGCAAAGTCTGCCGGGTGCTATCTTATCTCTAACTACATGATTCGGCCCATCCTCTATCCGAGTGGCCCACATGCTGGTGGCGAGGTACCCGAGGCCCATGGCCTCCACAGTAGCCCCTAAGACCTTCATAGTTGAGTCACAGCTGATGCCAAGTGCTCATCCTCCACGGTGAAGATTGCCCGAGTGCGATGCTCCCGAGTACTCTTTATCCGAGTGAGTCTCCTTCCCGAGTCCTGCTTCATGTCAGCTGGCAGTGAGGCTATGAAGGGCTTCATGTAGATGTATGAATAGTGTGCACCGAATAGGCGCACCTATTAGGTGTAGCCCCCGACTTTGTACTTAATTGTGAAGACAATTAAACATAAAGTCAAAGATCTTTAACCTAATAGTCTTTCCCAAGTAGTATACTACTGGTATATGAGACTCTTCGGTACATTGTCAACCGGAATAAACTTTATAGTCTTGCCAAGTAGGGAACTACTCGTATGTAGGACTCTTCGACTTCGTGTCAGTCGGAATGTGTGTTTATAGTCTTGCTGAGTAGGATGCTACTCGTATATGGGACTCTTCAGCTTCATGTCAGCTGGAAAGGGGGTCTATAGTCTTTCCCGAGTGGCGTCCCACCTAGAAGTTAGACTCCTCCGCATCATATCAGCGGGAATGAGAAATTTATAGTCTCTCCCGAGTAGTGCACTACTCGAAAGTTAGACTCTTTAGCGTCATATCGGCTGGAATAATGTTGCTCATGGCAACTGATGGCCACGCATGTAGGTCGTGTACCACTTTATGAAAATAAATCTACGGCGTGGTCAGGTGTACTCGAGAAAGATACCTGCATCCCCAATTTTAACGAAGACCAGCTGGTGATCCATGCAAGGATATATCCTCGAGACCTAGTGGATAAAACAGATACCCAAACATATATGTTTAGCAATAAGGCTCTCATGAACCATATTTGTTTACCTCATCGGCTCCTGTTGGTAGCACCAGCGCTATAATTTCAACTCAGCCTGCGGACGGCCTACATGGAGCATGCTACTGTAGGAACTCATGTCTTGGTGGCCTAGTACCGACTGTGTGGCCCAAGCCCATTAGTTGGTATCGGCTCTATAAAAAGCGGGGAGAGAGAAAAAGATTCCTTCATCTTCCCCAAATCAGCCAATCGCTTCATCTTCCACCTTCGCGCCCAACTTTTCGCCTCCTGCTCAGCTAGGGTTAGCTGTTGCTGCTGTTCCCTGCTCGAACTCGGGCGATTCCAGTCCTCTTCGTCTGTTCCAAGCCCCCAATCGCTTTTCCCTTAAATCTCTCCGCCCCCAACCATGTCGAAAGCTTCTGATCTTGCGGGTGTGCCGGGGAATGCTTGGCCGAGTTCGGATTGCAGCTCGGTGAAACTGAAGCTACTGGAGAGTCAATTGAAGTTGCCAAGCCAGGAGGTGATCCGTTGGCGGCCGGCTAAGGGTGAGTCAGCCCCAAATCCCCAATCTGGCGAAACAGTAGTTTTTGCCTCTCTTTTCGATCGGGGTTTGTGCCTTCCCTCTTCTGAGTTCTTTCGCCGCATCCTTGACTTCTATGGGTTGAAGTTGGTGAATTTGAATCCCAACTCGATTATTCAAATCTCCATATTTGTTACTCTCTACGAGTGCTTTTTGGGTGTGGAGCCCCATTTTAATTTCTTTAGGCATCTGTTCCACATCAAACCCAAGCCCTCCAAGAATAATATCAATGTGATTGGGGGGGCTGGTCTCCAGTTGAGAAGTGATGGGAAGAAAACATATCTTGATCTCCCCTTGAAATCTTCCTTGAAAGGCTGGCACAAGGAGTGGTTCTATTGCGCAAATTTGGCTCCCTCCTTGCGTCCATTCACCAGCTTGCCACCGGTAGTTTTACCAAATTGGTCAGCAGATCCAACCTTTGAGGAGATGGGCCAAGTGCATCAATTGTTGGGGAAATTAGAAGAGCTTAAGGAGGCTGGCCTAACTGGGCCTTGGGTGGCCCGGCGTTTCCTGAGTCGGCGCATCCAGCCGCTGAAGCTGAGGAGCGCGTTCGGCTAGGATTTTTAGGGCAAATATGATCCTGACCGAGTAAGCCACGAGTCGGCCAACAAGTACAAGGTGACCGAGACCCTGTTTGGTTACTTCTCCAAGGGGGTGATCGAGACCGAAGACAATAAACGCCGGACCGCGGCTTATAGCTTCCTTCGGCCCCGTCCCAAGGTAATCTTTGTCCTTCTTATGTGACGAACGCCTGTGGGCTTGTGTCTGTGATTGCCTAGCATTGTGTGATGTACTTTGTTGATTCATCTGTAGTGGTGCGAGGAGTTCGACGAGGACTCCCGCCCGTTGTCAGCCATTAAATCGAAGAAGAGGCCGAGGAGCCCCCCTGCTGCCCAACCCGACTCCAAGAGAGCGGGGAAAAAGACTGTTCTATATCGGGGCGAGGGGGCCATGACGCCGCGTGTCGTGGTAGGAGGTCTGAAGATAAAGGACACCGCCGCCGCGGCACCCAGGCGATCAAGTCCCAGGTTGGGACCAGTATGGCCGAGCTCGACTTTGCCAAGCCCGGCGAAAGCACCGCCGAGTACATGGTCTGAGCAGGCGCCGTCAAGCACACGGGTGCCCGAGTCGGCCACGCCACCAATAGGGCCGCCCCCAGTTGCCATGCCACCATCGACTGCTTCGCCGACCAGGGCGACAACCGGGCGTAGCGCTCCACTGGGACCCGGATCGCCCAGCGGGAAACTCAAGTTCTCCAGGAGCTAAGCTGCTCTGGATCTTCTGAAATTCTTGTCTGCTACAGTAGTATTTTGATGTCTATTTTGCCATGCAGGAAACGTGCCAATATCGATCTCAAAGAGACCGCTCCGACTGCTCCCCTTGAAGAGTCCGCCCCAGCCGAGCCGGCCCCCGCGAGCACACCCGCTGAGCCGGTGGCCAACCTAGTCACGAAGACTGAGGTGGTCCCGACTGCAGGGCCGCTGGTGCCGCCCGACCAAGGGACGGTTACTGAGGTTGCTGCCCCAGCCCCTGAGTTGACGCCCGCTGGCGAGGCCATTGCCGGAGCCCCCGAGTCGACCCCCGAGGCCGCAGGGGATGCCGGCGTGTGGGCCAGGACCCCGTCGCTGTCATGGTCGTCGTCGGCGCTGCCGGAGATCCCGAACCTTCCTCGGATTGAAGCTCCTCCACGTAAGTTCCCCCGGACGTTCACCTGGACGGCGCCTGATGGAACCGCGAGGAGGTTCAAGCTCAATGAGACCGCGGCGAGAAGGGAACGCGAAAGCTTGCTCCGCGCCGCCATTGCCGGATCCGAGGGGGTTCGGGTATGATTCTTGCGGTGGAGTCCTGGTGGTCTCCCTGTTCTGATGTCTGACTTCGCTCTTGACTTGTTCTCTTCCTGAGCAGAAGCTTGTTGATCGTAATGAGGAGATGACCGGGATCGTGATCAAAATGGCCCCCCATCTCGCGGAGTTAGAGCAGCTCCGGGCGTTGAAGGCCGAGATGGAGGACCGTCATGCGGGGAGGGAAGCCTGGCTGAAGGATGCCGCCACCTAGCTCAGGGATGAAACTTGGGCCCAAGCCGAGAAGATTAGAGGTAAATCCCCCGAATGCATCTTCCCGACTGAACCATTGATGTATTTCTCCAGCTGCGTTGTTTCCAACTGTCCAATTGTGTCATGGCTGCAAGGTTGATTTCTTGACTAATCTATCGTGCAACCATCGAAGCCGAGTTAAAGACCCGAACGGAGAGGGAAGCTCAGCTGAAGGAGGCCGAGGAAGCCAAGGCCGAGCTTGAGAAGGACAAGGCCGACCTGACAAAGGCCAACGCCGAGCTCGAACGGGAGAAGGCCGAGTTAAAAGAGGCCACCATCAAGCTCGGCGAAGAAAAAGCTAGACTAGAGAAGACCGTGGCTGTCGGCAAAATGGGACTGGGGGTCCCCCAGTCCTCGGGGACGTGAAGACCTTCCGCCACGCGCCTTCTCCGGAGTCCACATCTTGCGCAAGAGAAGGCCGGCTACGGCCGCTCTCCTGCCAAGTATCTAGGGGCCCGGGCACTTGCCGGGCCCGGGCGCGCATCCCCCGGTCCCGGGCGCCGGTCGCCCCGGACCCGGGTGCCAATTGTCGACTGCTCCCGGGAGCCAATGCCCGGCCCCGGGTGCCGACTGCCGACTGCCCCCGATCGCCTCGACCCCGAGCATTGCCCCGAGTGCCGATCGTCTTGGCCCCGAGTGGCCCCGAGCGGCCCCGAGTGCGGCCGAGTTTGCCGATCCCCTCGGCCCCGAGTGCGTGCCGATCGGCTCAGCCCCGAGTACCGATCCACCCGAAGAACTCCAGCGGACCAACTCTCCAACTACCCGCATTTAACGACGGGGCGACGGGGCGTGACGCGCCTGTCGCCCGCTCCTGTGCAGTCAGAGCCTTTTTGACTACGGAGGCTCCTTTCACTGTGCAATCGCTATTCACAGTCAGAGGCTTTTGACTTTGGTGGTGAGGGCGTACGCCGGAGTCAAAGCAGCAGACGACTAGATGACCTGACGCGCCGTCACATCTCCGTGACTTCACCGCCCGCTGCATACCAACCCCGGCATGGACATAGCAGGCAGGCGAGAGTGACTGGACGTTCCTCCAACCCCGGCGTGGACGTCGCAGGCAGCCGTGGCTATAGGAGAACTCACCAGAAGGTCTCGCTCTCCGTGTAACGGCACTGTGGACTCCCCTCGCCTATAAAGGAGGATCCATGCCACATTCTAGAGGACAAGCAAGCTTCAGCATTAGCAACCACTCTCTGGCTAGGAACGGCCCTCTATCGCGCACTCTCGCCACTGTTCTTCTTCCTCGGCTCCGAACTCCTGAGCTCGCCAGGAGAATCCTGTAACACTCAAAACCATATACACATTCTCCCACATAGCATACACACAGGAGTAGGGTATTACGCTTCCGAGCGGCCCGAACCTGTATAAATCCTCTCGTCTCCCTTGTGCGTCGATCGATCCTTCGAACCGTCCGCTGTACATCGTCTTCCCCGCGCGATCTCTACGGTTTGGACGGTCCGGACCCGTATCGGACGGTCCGGACCCTCCTGCCTTTGTTCACGGATCGGACGGTCCAGACCCGCTTCGGACGGTCCGGACTCCTCTGTTTCTTCTACGTCTTCTTCGCGCATCTTTCCTCGATGCCCTGACGCCGGCTTCGCCTGAGAACTACTCCCCTGGCCGAATCTCAAAGGGGGGTCTCCTGACTTCCCGCGGTTGGAGCTTCATCCTCCGACAGCTGGCGCGCCAGGTAGGGGGAGTTTCCTTTTCAGGTGATACGCCGACTTCTCCAACACCGGTGCACTCCATGGCGGGAGGCCATCGTCCGCAGGATTCCGACGAAGAGTCCGGCGAGCTTACCCGGCCAGGCGACGTTAGCCCTGCGGCAGGCCAGCCACATTCTCCCCCTACGTCTTCTTGGGGGCGAGCGGCGCGCGTCGCGCGGACTGAGTTCGCTCGGGACCGGCCGGGTGGTGCGGCCTCGGCCCCTCCCCTCGCGGAGGGAGCCGGCAAGAGCCCCGCCGGGTCCACCACGGCCTCATCTATGAGGCGCGAGCGGAGGCGCCGCTGCGCAGCGCGCCGTCGTCTCGACTTCCAGTCCCCGTCACCGCAGGGAGCCCTCCTAGCAGCGGAAGCCCTCCTGCGCCACCCCCCGGTGTTTACCGGGGCCGGAGGCCGGGAACGGCACTGGCTCGATGAGGTCACCCACCTTGTGGGTGCGGCCCATCGCCAAGTCGCCGCCGGCAGCAGTTCAGGGGCCGGGAGAGCCAGCCGCGCGACTTCTAGCGCGAGCCGGCCCGCTGCCCCGAGCCAGGATCAAGCCCAAGACGCGGCGCCTCGCACCGCGCCCGGGGCCAAGAAGGGCGCGGGCGACCTCCGCAATCGGTTGAACCGGTCGCGGACCCATGAGGACGCCCGGGTTACTATGGAGCGGCAACGCGAGCGGCGCGCGGACGCCGCCAGGCGTTCCGAGGTCCAGGCCTCCAGCTCCAACCTACTGGCGGCAAACCGTCACCCACCGCCCGAGCCCGCTCAGTATGGCAGCTCGGGTTGCCTGGCGCTCTCCCCAGGCCTTCGGCAAGCACGCTGGCCGGCCAAGTTCCAGCCCAGCTTGCCGGAGGAGTACGACGGCTCCATCGACCCTGCAGAATACCTACAGCTCTACACCACTGCCATCCAGGCGGCTGGCGGCGACGAGAAAGTAATGGTGAACTACTTTCCCATCGCCCTTAAGGCCCAGGCTCGCTCCTGGATGATGAACCTCCCCAAAGGATCGATCTACTCGTGGGAGAATCTCTACCACCAGTTCGTGGCGAACTTCCAGGGGACTTTTCCGCGCCCTGGGACCGAGGCGGGCCTCCACGCCCTGCATCAGGGCAGGGACGAGTCACTGAGGAGTTTCCTACAGCGCTTTAGCCAGGTCCGTAACACTATCCCCCACATCGCTCCTCATGCAGTCATCCACGCTTTTCGCTCAGGCGTGAGGGACAAGCGCATGCTCGAGAAGCTGGGCACCCGCGACGTCCGGACCACGGCCGAGCTGTTCGGCCTCGCCGACCTCTGCGCCCGCAAGGAGGAGGCCCGGGCATGGAACAGGCCACGCCCTGAGACTCGTGACGAGGGCCTCGAAGAGGAGTCCTCGCGCTCCGCGTCCCGCCGGGACAGGAAGAAGCGCCAGAAGGACGAGGCGACCGCCGAGCACTTCGCCCTAGCTATGAGCGCCCCCCGGGACGACGACGTCCGCAGAGACGACAGCAGCGGCAAGCGGCAAGGGGCCGCACGTGCGCCGCCGGCAGCGGTCCGGAGGTGGTGCACCGTCCACGAGACGGATTCGCACGACCTCACGGAGTGCCGCGCCATCCAAAGCTTGGCCGAGCAGGTCAAGTACTTCCGGCAGGAGCCCTAGCAGGCCAAGCGCGATCGAGGCGATTCGGACGGTCCGATCCGTCGGCGGACGGTCCGATCGTAGCGCCTCGGATGGTCTGACCCTTATGCGGACAGTCCAAACCCCGCTTCCGAGCCGGAACAGCTTCAACAGGGCACGAGTACCCGGACCGCATCGCCTCGGCAAGGGCGGGTCCGGAGAAGTTGTCCCGATGTGGTCCATGTCCTTATCCGGGCCCCGTGCCCGGGCACATGTCGACCATACATACAAACTATATTTCAGTCCGGGGCCCCCTGGGTCCCGGGCACATATTTGAGCCGAGGCACGGATTCCCGAATCCGTGCCCCGGGCCCAACACCGAGGAACCCGGGGTAGCCTCACCAAGACGAGTGCAGGCCTGCAAACGCGGACTCGGAATAGGGCACGAAGCCCGGACAGCACCGCCCCGGTGAGAATGCGTCCGGAAGGTCGTCTCACATCCCATATTCAAGCCCGGGCCCCCGGAACCCGGCTTATATCAAAAACGGATTCCAGTCCGGGGTCCCCGGGTCCCGGACACATCCCCCGCATGACAGCCGGGGCCCCCGGGTCCCGAGCACATGCCTCTCCCCAGCCTCGAGGCTCGCGAGGGAAGCGAGCCCGAGCTCCATCCGTAGGCACGTCAAGCATCTTCATAAATCTGTCCGTATAAACATCCTGTAAGTGGCGGTGAGCCCGGGCCAGCGCCGGATTTCTAGAGTCTTAGCGCTGGCCGGGGCCCCAGGTATATACACTTTGCATAAGCAGCGTTTTTAAATATCCTTCTCGATCTCGTTCCTCTCGTCTTTTTTCCATGTGTTGCGTTCGCGGCAGTCTCACCATCGGGCCGCGCCCGTACGACGGCTGGATTATGCGCAAAACCCGGCCGCCATACGGGCGCGACCACGAGAACGCCTTCGGGAGGTGATCGACGCCACGGCTCGTAGCATGGGATGGACGAAGGAACAAACCGGACGCTCTCACAGTTCATCGTGCGCAGATTACACTAATTCCTAGCAGCCTTGCCACGTGCTCGGAGGCATGGAGGGCCCCCAAGACAGTCACGGGCGGCGTCAGAAGGGAACTGCCGCTTTCATCGGCCTCCTCATCGCCCATCGGCTCCACCAGATGCTCGCGCCCGGAGATGCTGTCGCACGGGGAGAAGTCGTTGGCCTTCTTCGGACCAGACCCCGGGCGGTGACAGAAGGGGACCGGCGTCTTCCTAGGATTCTTCGTCAGGCATCGGCTCCACAAGGTGCTCGCCACGGTCGAGGAACCCTGCCTCCGGGTTAGCGGACTCGGCCACGGCCTCCCACCGCAACCACCTCGCGAACCACCGCGACTCCCTCGCGAACCGCCGCGACTTCTTCCCGCACGACGAACTCACACCCCCGAGACGCGAGCCCGGCCTCTTGGGCCCAGACGTTTTCCTCTCGGGAGAGTGTTTCCTTCTCCCGCGACTCCATCTCGGACCAGGCTTCCCCGACACTTCATTCCATGTTTTCAGCCAGGGTCCCGGGCACATATCCCATCCGAACCAACAAGTCGTCAAGCTACATCAGTCCGTGGTGAACCAGGTGCACCCCGCGTTCCCTTTTTTCTTCAAGACATGGCCCAGTTCCTGCCCGGGGCCGATCCCGGCCGAGCAACAGGGCCAGGGGCCACTGTCGGCAAAATGGGACTGGGGCTCCCCCAGTCCTCGGGGACGCGAAGACCTTCCGCCACGCGCCTTCTCCGGAGTCCACATCTTGCGCAAGAGAAGGCCGGCTACGGCCGCTCTCCTGCCAAGTATCTAGGGGCCCGGGCACTTGCCGAGCCCGGGCGCGCATCCCCTGGTCCCGGGCGCCGGTCGCCCTGGACCCGGGTGCCGATTGTCGACTGCTCCCGGGAGCCGATGCCTGGCCCCGGGTGCCAACTGCCGACTGCCCCCGATCGCCTCGGCCCCGAGCATTGCCCCGAGTGCCGATCGCCTCGGCCCCGAGTGGCCCCGAGCGGCCCCGAGTGCGGCCGAGTTTGCCGATCCCCTCGGCCCCGAGTGCGTGCCGATCGCCTCGGCCCCGAGTACCGATCCACCCGAAGAACTCCAGCGGACCAACTCTCCAACTACCCGCATTTAACGACGGGGCGACGGGGCGTGACGCGCCTGTCGCCCGCTCCTATGCAGTCAGAGCCTTTTTGACTACGGAGGCTCCTTTCACTGTGCAATCGCTATTCACAGTCAGAGGCTTTTGACTTTGGTGGTGAGGGCGTACGCCGGAATCAAAGCAGCAGACGACTAGATGACCTGACGCGCCGTCACATCTCCGCGACTTCACCGCCCGCTGCATACCAACCCCGGCATGGACACAGCAGGCAGGCGAGAGTGACTGGACGTTCCTCCAACCCCGGCGTGGACGTCGCAGGCAGCCGTGGCTATAGGAGAACTCACCAGAAGGTCTTGCTCTCCGTGTAACGGCACTGTGGACTCCCCTCGCCTATAAAGGAGGATCCATGCCACATTCTAGAGGACAAGCAAGCTTCAGCATTAGCAACCACTCTCTGGCTAGGAACGGCCCTCTATCGCGCACTCTCGCCACTGTTCTTCTTCCTCGGCTCCGAACTCCTGAGCTCGCCGGGAGAATCCTGTAACACTCAAAACCATATACACATTCTCCCACATAGCATACACACAGGAGTAGGGTATTACGCTTTCGAGCGGCCCGAACCTGTATAAATCCTCTCGTCTCCCTTGTGCGTCGATCGATCCTTCGAACCGTCCGCTGTACATCGTCTTCCCCGCGCGATCTCTACGGTTCGGACGGTCCGGACCCGCATCTGACGGTCCGGACCCGCATCGGACGGTCCGGACCCTCCTGCCTTTGTTCACAGATCGGACGGTCCGGACCCGCTTCGGACGGTCCAGACTCCTCTGTTTCTTCTATGTCTTCTTCGCGCATCTTTCCTCGACGCCCTGACACCGGCTTCGCCTGAGAACTACTCCCCTGGCCAAATCTCAAAGGGGGGTCTCCTGACTTCCCGCGGTTGGAGCTTCATCCTCCGACAGTGGCCGAGTGGGAGGCTGATTACGCGAGTAAGTCTCCATCTCGACAATGATCTTAGCCAATCCTTTAATCATTCCATCTGCACTCGTGCCTAACAAGTTTACTTGTTGGGGACCCGGGCAGACCTCAGAGCCAATGCCCAGGCCCAATATCGGGTTTATACAGAGGAGATAAGGGTTATTAGGGAATCACGGGAGGCCCTCGTCGGGTCCGTGAAAGGATTCCTTGATCTGATGGATCCCCGCCCTGTGGGAACCAGCTGCAGCCGAATCCCCCAAGTGGAGGCGCGTCTTGAGGATGCACCGAGTGCCCTGAAGAGGTACTCGGATAAGTATGTCATTGCCGGCGTGGCCCAGACCCTGGCGATGACCAAATCAATCTACCCGAAGGCAGACATTAAAGCCATTGGGGAGGGGTTTGCCGAGGAGACTACGCCCGAGGAGGCGCTGGAGCTGATAGCACGGGCAAGGCCGACTGTTGAGATAATCACCCGAGACCTAGGTCTGTAAGAGCAACATATCATGTAGTCGGTATGTATAAACTTTTGTGGAAAACATGTGTAAATATATGTGCAATGCCGCCAAGCTTTGAATTATTACTCAGTTGTCATTAGCTTTACTTGACTGTGTAGTCTACGCCGAGTTAGTCTGTCAGAACTTAATAAAATCGTTCAATGTAAGAAACTATACTCGGGCAAACGTGAGTCATAGTAAGGCTTCATAACTGGAGTAGGACAAGCTCGTATATTATTGACAAAACACATATATACCTGCAGCCCTCGACTCACTACTTGCTTGATACAAGCGGCGTAGTGAGTCAGAGAAACTGTACACATGAGAAACTATAAAGCTTAGGTATAGAAAGGACGTAGCTGTTCTATATTCCATGAGTTGCTGATAAGGGCACCATCTTCGGTCTTCAGTCGGTAGGCGCCTGGCCGCGTGACCTCGGTTATAATGAACGGCCCTTCCTAGATTGGGGATAATTTGTGCCTGTCTTTGGTGGTTTGTATTTTCCTCAGGACGAGATCTCCGACCAAAAAGGCGCGGCCATGGACATTGCGATTGTGGTAGCGACGCAGGCCTTGAAGATACCTTGCCGACTGGATTGTTGCGATGTCCCTTGCTTCTTCCAACTGATCTAGCTCGACCAATCGGGTATTGTTTGAGATGTCTTCTGAGTAAGCCCGGACTCGCGGAGAGCCGAACTGTAATTCTGTCGGTAGCATAGCCTCAGCACCGTAGACCAGAAAGAAAGGGGATTGCTCTGTTGCCCGACTAACCGTGGTTCTGAGAGACCAGAGAACATATGGGAGTTCTTGTACCCACCAACCTGCATATGGTTGTAGTCGGTCGAATATCCTGGCCTTGATGCCTTGTAAGACCATACCGTTGGCTCGTTCGACCTGCCCGTTGCTCCACGGGTGTGCCACAGATGCATAGCAGATCTTGATGCCGAAATCTTCGTAGAAATCTTGGAATACGCCGCCTGTGAACTGAGTACCGTTGTCGGTGATGATGCGGTTAGGAACCCCAAATCTGTATAGTATACTCATGATGAAGTCCTTTGCTCGTGCCGCTATTATAGTTGCAACAGGTTTGGCCTCAATCCACTTGGTGAACTTGTCAACTGCGACGAATAGATGTGTGAACCCTCCTGGCACTTTCTTAAAAGGCCCGACCATGTTGAGCCCCCATACTGCGAATGGCCAAGAAATAGGGATAGTTTGGAGTTCTTGGGCTGGGAGATTCGTTTGTCTTGCGTAGAACTGGCAACCCTCGCACTTGCGAACAATGTCCTTGGCGTCTGTTACTGCTGTTGGCCAGAAAAATCCCTGTCGGTAAGCCTTTCCGACTAACGTCCTAGATGCGGCATGGTTGCCACATATGCCCGAGTGGATCGACTGTAGGATCTGCTTGCCCTCCTCGATGGTGACGCAACGCATGAGGACACCGGATGCGCTCCTTCGGTACAGGTCTTCTCCGACTAGTAGAAAGCTTTTGCTTCGACGCTTTATCTGCTCGGCTTGACTGCAATCTTCTGGGAGTTTGTCGTCTAGGAGAAATTTGACAACAGGGGTCCGCCAGTCTTGACATATGTGCAGCACCTCATCTGTAGCCGGGGTGGGTTCACCTCCCAACTGTTCCGGCACCGGATTCTTCTTGACTGATGGCTCCATAAGTTGCTCGACAAAGATTCTAGTCGGAACCGCTTCTCGCTTGGATCCCATATTTACCAACTCGTCTGCGGCATCATTGTATTGTCGTAGGACATGTGTTATCTCCAGCCCGTCAAACTTGTTTTCCAGCTTGCGAACCTCCTGACAGTATGCCGCCATGGTATCATCGAGACAAGTCCAATCTTTCAGGACTTGGTTCACCACGAGTTGAGAATCCTCGCGCACAACCAGTCGACGTATGCCGAGTGATATAGCAATTCGGAGCCCGTGGATAAGTGCCTCGTACTCGGTGACGTTGTGGGAAGCCGGGAAGTGGATTTGTAGAACGTACTTGAGTTTTTCGCCGGTGGGGGATGTCAATGTGACTCTAGCCCCGGCGCCGCCGATCCGTAGAGAACCGTCGAAGTACATTGTCCAGTACTCTAGCTTCGCTGTTGATGTAGGCAGTTGAACTTCTGTCCACTCAGCCACGAAGTCGGCTAACGCTTGTGATTTAATTCCTGTCCGTGGCTGAAAGGTGATATCGAACGCCATCAACTCGAGTGCCCATTTAGCGATTCGGCCGGTGGCCTCGCGATTATGAAGGACATCCCCGAGTGAAAACGATTTTTCCAGAGGCACATTTTTCCGGGTTCAACTTCATCTTGAATCGTCGAAGATTTTGGAAGGTTTCTTCTAGGTCAACGATGAGGTCTTCTTTGGATTTGATCTTGATCACCACGTCGTCGACGTAGGCTTCCACGTTGCGCCCTATCTGAGTGTGCAGACACTGCTGAATTGCCCATTGAAAGGTTGCTCCAGCATTTTTCAAATCGAACGGCATTGTGATGTAGCAGTACGCTCCAAATGGCGTGATGAAAGAAGTCTTTAAGCAGTCTTCCTCCCTCAGGCTAATTTGATGGTATCTCGAGTAGCAGTCGAGAAAGCTGAGTAGGTCGCACCCGGCCGTGGAATCTACCACCTGATCTATCCTGGGAAGACCAAATGGGTTCTTGGGGCACGCCTTGTTGAGATCGGTGTAGTCGACGCATATGCACCATTTACCTTTTTCTTCCGGACCAGAACTGGGTTTGCCAGCCAATTCGGTTGATAGACCTCCTTGATGAACCTGGCTGCGAGGAGCTTGGTGATCTCCTCCCGAATAGCATCCTTGCGGTCTTGAGCGAAGCGCCACAGCCGTTGCTTGACTGGCTTGGATTCTGTCTTCATGTTGAGGGCGTGCTCAATCACCTGCCTTGGTACGCCCGGCATGTCGGACGGTTTCCACGCAAATATATCCTTGTTGGCTTGGAGGAAGGTGATCGAGACGGTGTCTTTCCTATTTGGGGTTCAAGTCCGGTCCAGACTAGGGCAGTCTGGAGGGGTCGGAAGGGGGTCCAGGGGGATCTTCTTTGTGTCAGAGTCCATGAAATTCCCGTGACTTCACCGCCTTTTTTGCCGGAACTTGATCTTGCTCGCTTCAGTTGTGGGCGGCTGGTGCCAGAGCTGCTTGTTGCGTCTGACTGCCGCCTCTTGTGATTGAGCCAGTTGGCAACTCTCCTTGTTGCAAGTGAAAGCTTGCTTGACGTCGCTGCGGAGAGAGAGGACCTCCTGCTGGCCTAGCATCTTGAGTGTCAGTCGTCCGAGTATCCGCGTGGTACGCGGTCTCGAAGTCGGCGACCTCGAAGCAGACATTTTCTGTGCGGAAGTTATCCCGCGTGCCGAAGGTTACTAGCAATGTGATCTGCCCAATGTTTCTGAGTCAGGGGGGGGAGCTGAGGCGCGAGGCTGGAATTACCCAGTGGAAGGGCGTAGTGCTCGGGCCGTAATTCCTATAACGAGGAATCCTCATCTCGTCAAGAGTCTTGGCGAATAAGATGTTGAGCGCGCTGCTCCGTCGATGAGGGTTTTCTTCAACCTGATGTCTTGACAACCGGGTCAGGACGAGTGGATAGCGTCTCGAGTGCGAGAGCGGATCTGGGTGATCTGCGCGGTTGAATGTAATGGCCATCTCTGACCAGCGCAGGTTCTGGGGGTGTCCGTCATAGAGACCGTATTGACGTCGCATGTAGATAGCTTCTGTTTTCGCTTCGACTCGTCGCGAGCGGCCCTCCGAAGATGTGATTTGAGCTCGGCTTGGAGATCTTGAAAATCATGCAGCCGGACCTGATCTAGCTTGTCTTTGTCCTTGTGGCGCTAGAGATGTGAAAAAGCCCTGCTCAGAGGCAAACTTCTTAAGCATGTCGCAGTCTTTGGCCGCGTGCTTGCCTTGGGGTGGAAGGGGCATGGCGCTCATGACCTTTGGTAGTCGTTATTCGCTGGGGCCAGGCGACCCGAGTGCGCTCCATGTTGGCCACTCGTTGTCCGACTTCGCTTGCCGGCTGCCAGACTTGTTTTGAGACGGCTCGTTGTCGCCTTTCGCTTCTAGTCTTTCTGTCGGGACTTCCTTCTCGTCGAGGGGCCGTCTGCGACCGCTACAGCCACCGAGTCAGCGTATTTGTTGGCCATGTCGAAAAGATCCGGACAGAGGATGGTGGCTTCCGAGTGAATTTTCACGATGAACGGGCGTCTTTACTCTCTTGTGGAAGGCGGCAATGACGGCTCGTCTCGGATCATTGGGATCTTGTTACGCTTTCTCAGAGAATCTTGATAAAATCTCGTAAAGACTCATTCTTCTTCTGGTGTAGTTTGATACAAATCGTGCTCAGAAGATGGCCTCTGTAGGTTCCTGAAAATTGCGATGAACGCTCCCGAGTTCTCCCAGGAACCGATCGAAACGCCTGCTCGGAGCCCTGTCACCATGTCCTTGCTGAGTCGCTAGGCGACTGGGAGGTATTAGCCATGGCTTTGTGTCGTCCCAGCAGCTCGAACTGCTAGGTATATATCGGTGGCTAGGACTCGGGATTTGTTTTTGCCGTCATACTTTTCAATTCCTGTGGGCTTAAAGCCAGTCGGCCAGTCGACGTCCTGTAGCTCCCGGGTGAAAGCTGGAATGCCTTCGTCTTCATGAGGGCTCGGGCTTCGACCACGACGGTTAAACCACTCGTGATGGAGACCGAATCGCTCGTTTTCATCCTCCAGTCGGCGGCGCTCGTCTTCGTGTCGTTCGTGGCACCGGGCGTTGATGGTGTGGGGGAGGTCGTGTGTGTAGGCTCTCTCGGAGGTCTTGGTTGGGCTGGCCGTCATACTGGTGACGCCGCCGATTGTCATTGCCGAGTGACGTTTGATTGGACTCCTCGTGTGGCCGACTTGAGCCGGCCGCCCGACGCCATGCTGACGTGGATGAGCCCGCTGCTGGAGATCTCGACTGATTAGTGGTACCCGACGGTGTAGCCGACTGCTGTTTTGTTGCTGGCAGGCAGCAGCTGTGATCATCCGCCTTGATCTTGGCGATAGTTGGGGTGGCCTGGTGATCAGGCTGTGAGCTGGAGCGTGTTTCAACAAGGTTGCAGCGGCCACATAACATTCTGTTGGCGGCGTGACGAAAATGTCGTGATGCCGACTTTAGTCTGGAGAATCTGCTACTTGAGCTGCTCGGCCAACCTTGCGTGCCCGTCATTGGCGAGCCTCGTGGTCAGCCTCCTCTGTGTCGGCAGTCGGCGCGCTCTCCTGTTGCTCCTCTTGTAGTCGACGCACCTCGAGTGGTGGTGTTGAAGCCATAAAGATATCGCGGGGGAGGAGGAAATCGCCAAACTGGAGTCCGACTAGCGTTCGAAACCGTTAATCATCCGACTTGAGTCGACTCCGAGTAGTTTATCGGATGTAAGAATGACCCCGACCTCTCTAGATCCAATCTGAACGGTGCTTGGCCGTGTCCCAAACTGAATCGCAGGAGATCGGGGTTTGCTACGTGGGAATGTAGATCCGCAGCGATTACCGAATCCGTGTGGAAAGTTGACGATCTCCCTTTCTTGGCCAACCCAGGCTGGCTCAAGGCCTAGCAGTCGGGACGCCGAAGGAGAGAGTTGTCCCATGCTCGGCGAAGTGAAGAACACGTAGTAGATCGTTGAAGGAGATGGCGGCGTCCTGTGGGTCGACTGGTGCAACGTCGGCTGGTTCGCTCGGCCGGCTGGATTGGATCTACTTGCCAAAGGTGAGGTTGCGATTTGGTCGACGATAAAAATCGAGGCTTCCAAAAGAGATTAATGTCTCCAGGGCGAGACACTTGTCCCGTCGATTCTGGTTGCTAGATCATCGAGCGTTGTAGATGTGAAACTCGCCGGACCCTACTTGGTGCGCCAACTGTCGATGTTTTACACGGCAATAAATATAGGGCTATCTCGCGAGGGGATCATCAATGGATTGCACGAGGAATACAAAGAGATTTTATACTGGTTTAGGCCCTCGATGTTGAGGGTAATACCCTATATCTAGTTTGGGGTTTATTCTCTAACGGATTGTGTCGTTGACTGATCTCGTGATTCGTGCCCTTGAGGGGCCGCCTGCTCCTTATATACTGGGGAAGGGGTAACTGATAGGATCCAGCCGGATATGGCAAGGGCTTTCTCTTAGAGATAGAACTTATCCGACTAAGACTGTTGTTTTCCCTTATCGTACAGGCAGTCTGTCGGGTGCTATCTTTCTCTCCTACATGATTTTCGGCATCTCTCTCCATGGGCTCCAATGCTGTGGGCGAGGTCCCGGGAATGGCCTCCCAGGGGTTTCGATTGGATGCGGCGCGATCTGTCATTCCGTAGGGCGTGGGGTTGGGTCGTCTCTTGTCCTTCTCTTTCGAGGCACTTTGTCTTCAGCTTACCATGAGGGTGGGTTCCCCACGGATGGCGCCAACTCTTGTCGAAGTAATAACAGTGGAATCTGAGAGTGGACTATAGTAAGTAAATCTTTTGTATTAATCTCAACACCTTGCCATTTTTTTACAGTGGTTTTGGGTACTATTTATAGGGCCAGCGGATAAGTACAGGCTCTAGGGTTTCATTTACAGGTGGTGATTACATCAACAAGCCCCTTTTGAATGGGATAGCTGTAGGGGTATTTCTGTCTTTTCCTGTTTGATGGGTTCCTGAGCGGGCTGTTGGGCCATCACGTGGGCCATAGGCCGCTACGTGGGCCAGGCCCTTGATGGGCTTTTCAGCCTTTTTGGCCATCTTGTTCTTGGTCGATCATAGCGCACATAGGTTTCTGCCCACTAGGTTCGCCTCTTTGGCCCTCCTAGGCTTTCGCTGCGGCTCTAGCCCTCGCTCCGAAATCCTTTCGTCTTTGAAGACTGCCACGTCTTCGCCTTGGGTTGGGCCCTTTGCCCTCATGTCTTCTTCTTGAGCACCAAAGAGGCTTCATGCGGCTTTGGTTTGGCCCCCCGAGGGGGACGGTCCGAAAGGGGTTGC
>RYFJ01001361.1:0-176307 GCA_003991445.1 Oryza meyeriana var. granulata
TGTTGAGTGGCTTACGTGAATGCTTTTGGTTTGCTATAATACTCCCTAGCCTGTCATGAATTTTGGAGTGACTATAGTGCTTTTTTGGTCCTTTGTGGTGGTTTTTGATGTATACTGATTATAACATCTTTGAGGATATACCCTGATCATCATTACCGCTGTTAATTTTTTCGATCCAAGTTTAGCTAGTGCGTAGGCCTCAGAGTATGTGTGTATGGTTCGGTAATTGGGTGAGCATTTTTGCCATGATCAGAGACTTGTTCTATTCTTGGGCTATGTGTTGATTATTATACAGCAGGGATCTGAGGTTGGATCAAGCAAGGTTGAGGCAATTCAGAGTTGGCGACTCTAAAGGTCACCACCAGGTGCGGAGTTTCCTCACGGATCTTGCCTTGAAGAAGAAGAGATGCCTAATCGCGTTTAGTGCCGCGAGATATATCAGTAGAATTGCTGAAAAACCATGAACGGCTGTCAAAGAGACGTTAGTTTCAGAGAAATGGGGAACTACAAGAAGACGCTTTCCCAATATGCTTAAGACAAATTGATCATGCACAACCTGCTTAAGCATAGACCAACTTTGATTTTGGTAAGCTTTCTGACTTGAGTTGTGTGCTAGCGGAGTAGGATTGAGGCGTGCTGATTCAAGAAGGTCACCAACTTGTTTGCATACTTTTAGTGAGAATTATCTGGGCCTATCTGAATTGCACTACTCACCTTATGATTAGAAGTGAATTGATTATGCTTTAAGTTCGTCTTTAGAAACTATGGGCATGCAGATTTATTTTTGGCCAAAAGGAGTGTTGTTATACATTTGATCATGAATCTTTGAAGCCATATTCGTAGTCCAAGTAAATTGAAACGTTAGAATCTAGTGGGTTGATTTATCTGAGTTTTTTCTTTTATGTAGTAAACACACATAAGAAGCGGAAAAGGGGAATATCATTGTTGATGCCTTCCGTCTAGGAGGTTATACTTATTTCACACACTTGACTTAAAATCTTTGGATCTAGACACAATTTAAGACCATTCGTCTTGCATGCCTGATTTATTAGAGATGGTGTTTTTGCATCTGTAGGAGAAAAAGACATGAAATAAATTTGTCCTTCTAACTGATTGGTTTTTGTGTTTAGCAGCTAACAAGGACTCTATGCATTCCAACGAGGTCTTCGGTTCATTTGTTGTTGCTACGTGGAAGCCATGGAGGCGGGATGACTGGGGCAGTGGAGATTTGGAGCAAAAGAAGATGGATAGATGATTCTTCCTAGTCATTTCTTTTGGCCAAAAGCAATGCAGAAGGGGCGTCTGGAGGTTTGTTTCTCGCGTGCACCTGGCTTTGTCAAAAGGTTAGTCATGATTAAATCCATGGTTTGTTATGGTTCTTTGTACCCCCGTATCGTAGTGTTCCTGTTTGGGTTGAAGACATTTTCCAGGACTTGTTGTTACGCCGGGATTAGTTTCTAGCACTAGGAAGGGGCCGTGATAGCATCTTTGTTGTGTGGAATAGATTTTTAAAATGGAACACTTCAATACCATGTCATAAACCCGATGATGCTACTCATATTGCTAATTGTTTCCTTTAGAGAGATTGTTGCTTACATGTGTGGCAAATACCAATTGTTTCTCCTAATCGTGATCTTAAAATTTTTTGTCTTTTAGAGAGTTTTATGGGCTAAATGGAAATAGCTTTTATTTTTCTACAAGTTTCAATTCTCCAAACTGATGGTCAACACTGAGTTGTGTAATATAACTTTGTCTACTATGTTACGAAGTAGTTTTGAAGAACATTTAAGATAATTAGGAACTGTTTTGCTATATATAGGATTTGGCCCTAGTATCGTATTAAGTCGCCTGCATTCCTACTACAAGATGTGTCCTTTGAGATTGTTTATGGGTTGGTGCTCGACTCCTCCCAATTGACTGTTGTTTTGCTTTGCCAATTTTTGAAAAAATCTTTAAATTTTGATGCTAGCACGTGCTGAATTGTGTTAAACTGCTGAGACTACCAAGAAACATAGAGTCTGAATGCTGTAAGTTCGCTGGTGATAAAAGGTAGAAAGGAATTTGATTTTTGAAGCCCGATTGAGAGATTTGTTAGTTGTTCAGTTTTTGATGGAGCGAAAGAGGTTTCCCTGATTTGAAGAAGTCTAAATTGATTGCCAGACGCTAATGACTTTAAGTGAATAGAGAAATTAATGAATGTATATAAGCTTAATACCTATAGATTTTGGAGTTAGTGTTCACATTTAACATTGTAGACATTTGAAGCCGATATTTGGGCAAAGAAGTGAGGCTTGAGGTGAGGACGGTCTCAACAGATGCAGTTGGCGGGGATGATGAGGAATCAAACCATACTACGCACACTACGCCGCTGCAGTACTCGCACTCGATGCACGTCAGCCATTAACTTAGACAGGTGGGTTTGTCTTCTCTCCAGTTTGTTCTCGAAACTTATCGCTAGATCCATGGAGCCCGTGCATGTTGTTGTTTGCTTCAGGAATGACTGGGAGGGGATCAACACGGAAGGGAGGTGATCAACAAGGAAAGGGACTTCGCGCAAGCTGGATTCGGATGCAGGAACAGCAACTAACGTTGTGTGCCGTCCACGACTTCATACGAATCTGATTTGGGAGTTCTGTACTTCACGAATATCTTCTAAAGTCTACTTTCCAACCGGATTAGATTCTGCTCATCTCTGCTCGGAATGTCGTATCGTCTTTTGTGAAAGAGGTTTCCTGTTGTAGGTACTGCGTCACGTTTTTGGCCGAGGCCATGTATCAATCTGCGGTCCATCTAGGGACGCGCTCCTAGGTTTGGAGAACGACCCCAACACCCTGTGGTCATCACTCCCATCCTATTAATATCTTTAGAGCCGCCAAAATAGATGGTTTTTTGATTAAAGTTAAGCGTCGCTATTTTTACTCCCGTGTATTCCATGTTCGGTTAGATCGGTCGTTTACTCCATCTTCAGAACCATCGTTTGTTTTCATTTGAGTTAAACTTCTCTTTATTCATAAATTGAGTTTGCTTGTTATCTTGTTTCCTTGCTAGTTCTCGATTGACTTAAGGAATAAGTACTCCTCGTGGTTGGGACTGATCGCGCATCCGTCGAGATTGTTGGAACAGCCTCTGGAGTTGGTGTAACAATTGCTAAGGCGCAAACGTCTCTGGACGGTTTGTAAAGTCGAATCGCTAGCGTCGTCCACTCCAATCGACTTACCCTCATCACAAAGAATCGGGACACCCATACCCATCAATAGGCCAAGATAATGAGTTCTTAAATGGCATGCCCTATTGGGTCACCCGCTGGTCACGTTAAAATCACGATGCAGGTGCTATTTTACAAGAATCGATCAAATAATCAGATACGCTTCATGCTAAGCCTACAGCCGGGTGTATACATTTGGGTATCTTAATTATTTACCAGGTATTGAGGATATATATCTTATAAGGATCAATAGCTACCGGTCCTCCCACATTAAAATTGAGGATCAGGTATCTCTCAAGCAGCACCTGACACATATTGGGTTAAAATCCAAAAAGTGGTACTCGGCTTACATGCTTAGCCAACAATTGCCCTGAGCAAAAATTTTTCCAGCTAACATGACGCTAAAGAGTCTAATTTCTATGTAGTATACTATTCGAAAAAGACTACAAAGTTAAAGATCTTTAACTGTAACATCCCCAATCTAATAGAGGTAATTATTTAAGTTTCCTAGAACCATCAATGTCTTCTAATTAAAATATTGAATCATCTTTTCATGTAACTCAAATTAAATTAAGCCCTAGCTAATCCTTTGCTTTGTGTTAGTTTTTACTTCCCAAGTTCTATATATCTAAAAATCCTAGAAAAATTCCTAAACATGTTAGGTGATGTGAGTAAGCCCCTATAAAGATTTCATAATTTTATCCCTTCTGGGAGCACCTCAATTAAATAGATCAGTACCAGTTTGTTCTAGATGAATAGTAAAACCCTAATCGGCAAAAACAAAATACTACCAAATAGTGCATCAAATTGAACAGAAGAATATGTGGGAAATAATTTATTCAAATACTAGTTTACTTATGATGAATTAATATAATATTTCCAGAATTTATTTCATTAGTTTAGACCTCTTAAAAATTCAAACAGGTTTCAGCCTGGATCCTTTTCCTTGACCTATGCATTTGTGTAGTCTGAGGATTTTCTAAAGATGTTTGGTTGCACATAAAATCATGGAAAAATTCCTGTAAGCACTACATCACATAATTAACCCACTGGAAATTTTACATGATTTTATCACTTCCATAAATACTTCAATAAAATCACTCAAATCAGGAGAACTAGGAAGCTAGCTGAAATGAATTGGTTTAATTCTAAAATTCACCAAATAAAAATAAAGATCAATTAGGTAGTGCAATTCTACCAACAGTTGTGTCAACAAGAACTCTACCACCAATAATTTTGGCTCAATTTATTTCCCAAAGAAGTCACATAAAATAATAGAAGCAAAGCCCTAGGGACACAAATCAAACTGCAGAAAAACTGGATCAGTAACCCCACTTTGCAATTTCACCAAAGGCAAACCAGACCACTTCTGACCACGAAATTTGGTCAGCAGGTTAAACACATCTTTCTCTACCTCCAATAATTTTTCCATGAATTATATCCCTTGATAACCTACTGAAATCACAGATGAAAGACAGCTGTCCATACAGCTCACAACACTTAGTCTCTAGAGATTTCTCCTCTCTATTTCACTTCCAAATGGGACCCACAGGACCCTGGCCCACTTGTCAGTCTTACTATAGCATGTGACAATGTGATGCACTAGGAAATTCACCCATACTCCTCTCTTCTCCCTAGGAATTCACTTCAAGGGCCCACAACTCATAGACTAAAACTAGCTAAAAATGTGTAGGAAAAAGGTTGTCTTACATGTGGGACCCACCCATGCACTGTAGCACCAAAGCAACTCAGCAGTGCATGAGCCAACATGTCAGCACCCTGTTCTTCTTCTCCCTCACAGCATACAAAGGCACAAAGATAAGCATATCACTGGGAAACCTCGACCTTTTCACCCCAAACTTCACCAGCCGAGTCTCCTTCCTTTCCTCTCCATGGTCCCACCGAGAGAGCCGACGGAATCCCCAAAGATCACCGGAGACAGAGACATTTTCCCTGCTGCCGAAGGTGTTCGGTTGAGCTTGAGCTTGCTCTGGTGAGCTCCATCCTTTCCCAACCATTGGAACACGATCCACCACTCCTAACCATTCCATTTTTGCACTTGGTTGCCCTAGGTTCGTTGGCCGAAGTCGCCGTGTCGCCGCCGTGCCTTGTCTCGACTCTGTAGAACCGCCGCTGGCGTCGCCTCGCCGTTCCGGCCGGTCCAGAACACCGCTGACCGAGCCAGCTCACCAGTGTCATCGCCTTACTCCCAGAAGACAACCGGCAGAAGGAATCGAGATAATATGCAGTGAAGCTCGAGATCGAGGTCATCTTCTCCCTCTCCGGCAAACTACCGCCGCCGCCGATTCCTCCCTCCCCGGTGAGAGTTAGACCGATTCCTCGCTCTTGTAGCTGCCTTAAGACGTATATGATGTCGTGCACCCGTTTGCCTAGCAGCCGGTTGGCCGGAGGACGCCGCCGACGAAGATCCCCTGGATTCCGCCGCCGCCGAGCCATTCTCTCCGTCGCCGCCCTTGTCCAGCCCTCCTCCGCCTCGGGCCATCGCAGGGTGAGCATCTTTGCACCCAGTAGTAACTTATGCATGCACTGGCTGGACCAGTTTAAGCCCGTAGGGCATTTTGCCTCAGTGTCCCGAGAGCATCCGCCGCTTATCCTCGCCGCCGGCGAGATTCCGGCCACCACCGGCGATGAGAAGACCACTGATGGTTTCACCAATGTCTCCTCTACCTTTTCTCTATTGGCCGCTACCCGAGCCGACGCCGCCATCACCGTCACCGCCGTCGAGAAGCTCGCCGGCTCTGTCTACCTGCGCTCTGCTCTGCTTTGTCTCACTGCCATGTGGGCCCGGGCTGGAAGAGAAATAAGAAAAGAAAAGAAAACGAGGAACTCAATTTATTTTCCAACAGAAAAATGGTTAAACTTTGTAAATCGATATCTTTTTCATTTTAACTCCTTTTTGAGTGAAACCAATTTTGTTAGTTCTGTAATTTTGTGAACTTTAATGTTGTCCAATAAAATATGACCACTTCTGTACATGAACTATCCATAAAATAAAATAAAGCAAAAGAAACTTATTTTGTGCTTAGAAATTTGGAATATTTCTATAAAATCTATTATAACTCCTTTTGAGGAAAACCAAATTTCTGTGGATTCATAAAATTGTGCTCTTTAATTTGGTAAAATAAAAAGTGAGACCTTCTGTGTAGGATTTTTCTCTAAAAATGGAAATATCTTTTATATACCTCGTTATACCCTAGAACTTTATAAATTCCTAGAAAATTCATCCTAGTTGCTAAAAAAAATGTGAAACCACTTTTGTTTAACTCAGAAAATTGTAATATTTATTGTGGATAATTTGTATTTGACAAAACTACCTCTCAAAATAGGCCTAAGTATTATTCTAACATTTCTTTTTGACAAACTTGAGAATTTCACAACTAAATCATTTTAAATCAAATTTCAGTGAACCAAATTTTGTTCGAACCAGTGGGTTATGCTCTTTTTATATAAAAATACATGCCTTCTTGAAATCTTAATAGAAAATGCCAGTCAAATATAATAACTTAAGGTTACAATACAAATAATTACAAAACTGCCATTTTCAGCCTTCCTATCTTATTATTTTTGTATCTCCCAATCCAGAGATGCAAATGACCTGGTTCTTTCTCCTAAAATCTTGTTAGGACATGCCCTACCTACTGTATTTATCTCAGATTTTATTGATCATTTTTGTATGAGCATATTTAATTGATTCTTATTTGCATATTCACTTTTATCGATAGATTCAGACAGTTCGGAGTACGTGAAGCAAGAACCTGAGGTTGAGAGTGACCACTCGCTGCAGCAAGGCAAGCATCTAGAGCAAGCATCTAAGTATATTGAACCTATATTTTCAATAAATTGTTTTGTTTGCGAAAGCAATATCTATATGCATGTTTCGGTCTTTTGAAAATGGGAAAACGGGTAGAGTCAATATTACCTAATTGTATGCATTTCCAATCCTTGACTGTTGATTCAATATTTATACTTTGTCACCCCTGGTTAAGGACTTTGGGATACTTTTATTTTATCGAATGCTTAGCCATGCTTATTTCTAGACTTAGAAAAATCCGATAGATGGAGCTATCGGTTCAAAACTAGTTAATGCAAATGGATGGGTTAAAATCTGACAAGAATAACTTCTGATTAATAATTGAGAAAATGTTTGACTTGGACGGATGATAGGGCGATGACGGGGTGGTGTTTCCCTGATGCAAGTAGCTCCGTCTGGGTCGTTAAGGACCGAACATGTTGACGTCTATTCAAGCACCCTATGTACTTCCACACGCCGGTATGGGACGGCTTAACTCAGTAGCACGGGAGGCTGTGGCCATCTACGCCCGTCCGTCAGTCGTGAGGACAGAGAGTCCTTGGAGGGCCTCGAGCGAGCCTGGTTTTGGCCGAAGGTGCCTCCCGCGACGGTGAGCCCGCCTTAGTTACCACGCACGCACGTGACTAAGTCGTCGGGGGCCCAGACGTGGTTTAGGTGGTTGGGGCTAAGCGTGCAAAAGGTTCTGTTGTGACCTCTAGTCCGCACTCAATGTGTAGAGTGTGGGTACCGACGGGTACGGATCAAACTAGAGTGTAGCCGTTTGGCTTCTATCACATCGTGTGGGTAAAGATATACACCTCTGATCAGAGTAAGAACTATTCGAATAGCCATGTCCACGGTCACAGGACAACCGCTTGATGTGTTAGTCACTCATGTTAGCATCCAACTTGGGATATGTGGAGGTGGAATTATGTTGTTATATCATGACTTAGGATAGTCATGAATGGATGGGTTTATATAAAAGGTTTTAATGATAAATATGACTTGGTTTTAGTCATGGATAATGATATGCTTGTGTAGCATAATTGTTTGGACAATGGTGGCCCATGGATGATGATTAGAGCATGGTTTGTGCTCACTTTTAATTACATTTTAGAACTATAAGCTTGCTGTCCTAAATTTTCAGATTGCTATATTTTGCAAATGCTTATGTTTTAAATGTAGTACTTGCTCAATAAAATCAGCTTTATGCAAAATCAGATCGAGCTAGCCATACTTCTTGATGTAGAGACTAGCATTACTCCTTTGAACTATTATTATTGTATAAGTCTAGCTGAGTACTTGTGTACTCACGCTGCATCTTTCAGGTGAGGACAACGACGACACTGGTGTGGTCTACTTTTATCCCGCCGAGGGTGGCGAGGATAATATGTAGTCGAAGTTATGCTCTATCCCTAGTCGGTTGCCCTGTGGTTGGGTATGGCACCACTGGTCTTATCCTTTATGTTGATATTCCGCTGCTATCTTTTGCACTACTCTGTGATGTATCAGGGTGTGCAAACCCTCTATGTAATATTTATAACCCTGCTACTCATTTATCTATATTTAGAGTACTTGTGATGTTTATCAATTGCTTGCGATGAAAGTGTGAGGCTAGTCGCTTTCCTAGGGACTAGCTGAACATGAGTATGAGTTGTGTAGAACTGAGATGGTTGGGGGATAGCTATTGTGGTTCGAGTCCTCTGGGGTACGTATCGTGTTTGGTCGCCACCATCGAGTGGTTTGACAGGCGTATGGGAGAGGACTGGCAAGCTATCCCTATGATTATCTCTTTTGTACACTTCTCGGTATTTTGGATTTGTATTATGAACGGGTAAATATTATGGCAAGGCTGCGATGAGGATGGATGGTTATTGCACTCAATTAGTTTTTATTCGAGATCTCATCCATCTAGATATTTCGCGTTGTCATAGTAATTACTCTCCATAATGCACTTCCGGGGTGCCCACATTAACTTTATGTTTAATTGTTTTATAATTAAGCATAAAGTCAGAGGCTACACCTAATAGGTGCGCCTATTCGGCGCACGTTATTCATATTTTTCTATGAAGCCCTTCATAGCCTCATTGCCAGCTAACATAAAGCAGGACTCGGAAGAAGAAGCACTCAGACAAAGAGTACTCGGGAGTAATGCACTTAGGAATTCTTCACCATGGAGGATGAGCACTTGGCATCAGCTGTGACTCAACTATGAAGGTCTTAGGGGCTGCTGTTAGTGCTATGGGCCCTAGGTACCTCATGAGAAGCTTTTAGGCCACTCGGACAGAGGATGGGCCTAACCTTGTAATTAGGTATACAATAGGAATTGGCATACAGAACCTTGTATGACAAGGTTAGGATACAGTCCTAGTCGGGAACATTGTATTCCTAGAAGGAAATCCCTTGGTCGGAGTTCGACTGGGATTCCTACTCTATCACCCTATCCCTCGGTATATAAGGGGAGGCAGGGTGTTCCCTGAGGGCAGAAGAAGAAATCTCACCAGAGAAACCTCAAAGGCAATACACCATAACTGGACATAGGGTATTACCTCATCTCGAGGGCCTGAACCAGTATAAATCATTCGTGTTCCTTTACAGTCCATCGAGTTTCGGTCCGATGAGTAGCCCTATATATTTATTGCCAATACAAAACATCGACAGGCCACCAGTCGAAAGAATGCATGTTCATCTTCCCTTGATGAATATGGTTAAGATAACTAAAGATGCAAAACTAGAAAAAATAATTAAAAATGAAGATAACTGTGGGCACCCGGTTTTCTGCACTATAAGAGGTAATTAGTACGACAACGCGAAATATCTAGTTGGATGGGATCTCAAGAGAAAGCCAAATAAAACTGTAACCATCCAACCTCATCGCAGCCTTGTCATACAAACCACCAATTATAATGCAAAACAACCGAACGCCAGACTAAGAACACGAGAGATATTTGGAAGAATAGTTACACCAGTCCACACGGCGAGATATGCGCATCAAACCACACGAAGGTGGCGACCAAACACGATACATATCTCTGAGGACATGGTCTACGATTGAACTACTCTCCATGTATCTCAACTGTTCTAAGCCTATACTCATGCAGACTAGCCCCAGGAAAATTGCTAGTCCACACTTTCATCTTTAGCAGTGGTATACAATAAATGGTTGTACAAGTAAGTAAACTAAATTTACTACATCAGAGTTACATAGGTCAAATGACCGAATAATATGATTCAGCGGAAGCTTGTCTACCCATACCACAAGCAATCCGACTAGGGGTAGACCCCTTAAGGAATCAATCCTGAAGAAGCAATGAATTCCCGTAGCACTCACCTACAGCAAGGATTATAACCATACAAGCAAGAGTTAGTACATTACCGAAATAATATACTGGCAAGGACAATCCTATATCACTACATGAGAGCTCTAAAATCAAGGAGATGGCTATTTGTGGGTTCAATTTTGCATAAAGCTAATTTTAGTTCATAATCATTTGCAATGGTATTTAATAAAACATTAGAAACATGTATAACAAATAAGGAAGTGATCAACATAATAATTTTCCTGCTTGCTGCCCTCCACGGCAACAAGTCACCATAAGCATTGTCATAAGCATAAAATTCTCATAAATCACCAATCCTCATCCCAATTTCATAAACACATTTAAAAGCATAAATCTATACTCAATGGACACAACCATGCCGCTCATGACCGTGAGCATGGCTAACCGATTAGTTTTGACTCTGTAAAGTTTGTACAACTTTACCCACATGATGTGATTGCTCTAGTTTGTTCGGTACCCGTCAGTACCACCACACTCTATACATTGAATGCGGTCTAAAGGTCACAACACAGCTTTTACATTATCTAACATTTAGTCTTGCACCAGCACGAGGTGTGTTACTCCACATCGGGGTGCTATCCCGATGCCGTGGGTGGCGGGCCCACGCCTTAACCCAGCGCCGTGGCGACAGCCTACCCGGCTCCCCACGAGGCACACAACATTGTATTGGACCAACTTAGACGCCTATTCCGTTACAGAATATAGATAGCTCCTCTAAACAGCCCTATAGTACATTTGTAGGCACTGCCCATACTACTCAGCCTACCAAAATGCAAGGCTAAACATTAAGTAACTTAATCCACTATGGCTATCCCATACTAGTACATGTGGTTGTACTATTTAATATGAGAATATGACACTGAGTTCAGTCCTTAATCGACTCAGGCGAACACTCCCCCTATCGGTGTGCAACTACTCCATATGCACACCACTTGCCGCCCAAGTCTAAATTCAGGTTTTTCATCATTTTAGTTCACAAATAACCAGAGGCTTCACCTCTGTCCAGAAGTTATAAAATTCCCATTTTCAAAGGTACATAATGATCACTGTAATATTTAGCACGTTACTAAGCATGGCTAAGCATAAACAAGTGTATTAACTTAACATAGACCGTCATGAGTACAAATCAAGTACTCTAACCAAGCCTAAGGTTACAAACAGCAAGGAGTACAATGTTTTAAGGTGGATCATGCAACTAATAGCTTATAACTACCATTTACCACAATTCAAATACCGTTATTCACAAATATGCATGCAATTTTACAAACAACACATTTTATTCCCCAAAACATAGGATTCAATTTGTTCAAAGAGGAGGGGAGAATACTTGCCTTACTCTTGAATGCTCGGATATCAACTATCTCACTTCTTCACCGATATCGAATTCGTTCTCTAGAAAGAAAATAACGTATGACCGAATAAATAGCAAATAATGCGAAAACTCCAAAATGCTCTAATATGCATGAGATTTATACCTTAGGTTGCTACTGTTATAAAGTGAATTTAGGTGAAGGAATTTCTATTTTATCATTTACGGTTTGGGAGTTATGAATTTTACATCTTCTATGTACATAATACGGTATTTGTACCTTATATAGATTTTAGGGATACTCTATGAGATGTTTTGCTAAGTGTGACCTTTATACAGTGGATAGGTGTTGGTTTTGGATGATTTTTAGTGAAGGAAGTTCTATTTTATTATTTTGCATTTCGGAGATATAAATTTTATAAGTTTTAAGCTTCTATATGTGATACCTATACGTGTATTTTAGTATATATGAGTTTTAGGTATAAGTTTTATAAAATATAGCTTTACATATTTTGAGAGGAATATCTTGTGATCCTACTGCCATTTAGGTGTATTTCAATTAGAGTTAAATAGGGTTTCTAAGAGTTTTAAAAATTATTATACCTTTTGTACCCTATACAAAACATTTATCTTTTGCATAAATCAAAAGGTGTTATATGCACTAATCTTAATTAATACTCTGCTTCCAAAATAATAGAGCAAGATGTTTTAAAGCTAACAAAATTGGTTTCATCATTTTTTAAGCTCATATGAATTATCTATAGATTTTAGAAGTTAATGCATTTTTATATGCCAATTAAGGTATCCACCTATGCTCCAATTTATAAAAATGTCTTTTGCACAAGTGTCGATGCTTTGCACCGGCAATAATACTATGGGGCTACTCGGCGACCTGGAATTCGGTGGATTACAGAGGAACACGGGAGAATTATACTGGTTCAGGCCCTCGTCGTGAGGTAATACCCTACGTCCAGTTGAGGTGTTATTCCTCTGAGGTGGATTTGTGATCAATGATCTGGTCTGCCCTCATGGGGCGCCCTACCTCCCTTTATATACTAGGGGACAGGGGTACATGGTAAGGATCCCAGTCGGATACGACCAAGGGATTTCCTTATTAGAGATAGAATCCTATCCGACTAAGGCTATGTTTCCTTATTGTACAAGGCACAGCCTGCCAGGTGCTATCTTATCTCTAATTACATGATCTGGCCCATCCTCTATCCGAGTGGCCCATGTGCTTGTAGTGAGGTACCCGGGGCCCATGGCTCCCACAACAAGATTTATCAAATTATGATTTACATCGGAAAAATGAATCACTTTGTGAATTTAACACATCTTGATTTACTAAATTTAAATTTAATGTGAAATGGCTAATGTTTATGTATTTTTATATTATATATTATTTTTGAGGCATTTCAGGTACTAGTTCTTCCATATTTTAATTTACAGAAATAAATTTTGTAATTTTGTGATTCTAACAAATTTTGTTTCATCCAATTTGGAGTTGCAATGAATTAGTTATAGATTTTACAAATTTACTTATTTTTCAATTGAACAGAAAAGGTTTTAGGCATTTTTATTTGTTTTGCCGAATTTTAACCCAGCCGGGTCCACATGTCATAGAGAGCCAATGTGCAAAAAGGCCCCTAGAAGTCCTGGGAATCAACCCGCACTCCCTCCACATGTGAGAAGTGGATTTCACGAAGAGCTCTCCAGTTCTTGGTTATTTATGTATAGGTCCTCGGGTCCACATGTCATGGAGCGAACGTTTTACTAATCAATCTAACATAATTTAATTCCTTTTTTAATTGGGTCCTCCGCGTTCTAACCAGACAAGCCCAGATGTCAGCGAGGCAGAGGCCGAGCTTGGGATAGAGCAAGCGCACGGCGGCGCTGTACAGCCTCGCCGGCGACGAACGACGGCGCGGATAGGGAGGCGGCCAAAAGGTAAAAGGCCAAGAAGTTCTCGGTGAACATTCCGGTGGTGGTCTCATCGCCGATGGTTGATAGAGCTGCACCAGCGAGGAGTGCGAGCGGCGGCGGTCATTGGGCGTAGTGGCGATGTTTGGTCTCGAGCTCAATTCAACAGATTATATGCATGCATGTGCATCTAAGAGCTTGTAGAGCCCTCACCGAGTAGTTTTCTGTGGCAGAGAGGCTCTGGTGAAGCAGCGGTGATGGAGGAATGGCGCAGCGGTGACGAAAGCTTCGGGTTCCACGAGGAGAGCTCAATCTAGCCGATAATCCCAAGATTTGAGACATGCACGGGGTCAACTACCTCTTAAGGATGCTATACGCGCGAGGAATTGGACCACAACTCACCGGAGATAGGCAATTGCATGGCGGCGACTTGCGGCCGAACTTGGGGACGACGACACCGATCTCCGTGCTAGCTCTACCTCCGGTCGAGGTTCTTGGGGCATTTTGCAACTGGTAGAGACGTGGGCTCAGCAGCGCAATGGCTTGGCTGGAGATGGTCTACGGTGGCCGGAACAGCAGGGTCGTCGCGGTGGCGGCCCTGCGGAACAGAGAACGAGGACGGCAGCACCATGGCGATTTCAACAGGCGAACCTAGGGAAAGGTGATACGAAAATGGAATGATTGGAGGGTAGTGATCATGTTCTGGTGGTTGAAGTACGGCGAAGCTCACCCGAGCGGCAGCGATGGCAGTCGAGCAGTGGCCGGCGTTGGAGAAGACGATGCCGTTCCCTGGGAACCCGAGGTGATTTCTCTTGGTTTTACCGTGGAACAGATAGAGGGAGAGAGGAGGAAGATGATGGCGAGGTGGCCGGTCAAATGGTGAACTTCTCTCGGCGGTGGAGACTTGGGTGGCTACAGATGGTGTCGACGCGTGGAGGCTACCATGGCATGTTCCTAGAGTGGAGGGCGAGCTTGGGCAGTTTCTCCGACTGTCAGGTGGGTCCAGGAGTCCAGTGGGTCCCACTTGGCAGTGACAAATGAGAGAGGAGCTCTCTAGATGTTAAGTGTGGGAGACTGTGTAAACAGCTGTCTTGCATCTGTGATTTCAGTAGGTTACTAAGGGATATAAATTATGGAAAAATTACTGGAGGTAGTAAGTGGTATTGGCTAGCTCTGTGCCAAATTTCAGGGTTAGAAGTGGTCTGGTTAATCTCTGGCGAATTTGCAAAGTAGGCATAATGATCCAGTTTTTCTGCAGTGTAGTTTATGTCCCTAGGGCTTTGCTCTTATTATTTTATGTGATTTATTTGGGAATTAAATTGAGCCAAAATTACTGGTGGTAGGGTTCATATTGGCACACACTTTGGAAAAAGGGATCTGTCTAATTAGTCTTCATTTTCATTTGGTGAATTTTAGAAGTATACCTATTCATTTTTAGCTAGCTCCCTAGTCTAGTTGATTTGAGGGATTTTATTGAAGTACTTACTTAAGCGATAAAATCATGTAAAATTTACAGTGGATTAATTATGTGGGATAGTGTTTACAGGAATTTTTCCATGATTTTATGTTTAACCAATCATTTTTAGAAATTCCTTAGGCTATGCAAATGCTTATGCACCCTATTATGAAAGTGCACCTTAAGATCCAAAATAAAAAGGTATGCACATGAAATGGTAATAATTTATTTTTCTACAGATTCCTATGTCGAACATAGCTTATACTCATTTAGCCATATTACCTTTTATTATTTATATTGTGACCTAGGGTAAGTCTTTAAATAAACTAAAATTTTAACTACAAAAGCTCTAGTGCTTTCCCCTTTTTAAAAAAATTTACTTCAATAGTTTACCTCTAATTATTACTCCCTGGTTTGGAAATTATAGAGTTTTACTCTCGAGGTCTTTTTGTTAATTTGTTTTGGTCAGAATTTCGAAAGTCGAAATTCTGGTATGTTACAATAACCAAAGAACTATGCTTACAGAATGGTTCATAGCTAATCAAATATATGAAGAAGGAAGAAACCTAACATATTGTGAATTCCCCAAAAAATTAGATGGGATACAAAAGAAAAAAGGATCAAACAACAGAATGGGTTTAAAATAGGACGTTTATTTTATGTTAAACCAATTGAAGGAGAAGGTTTCTATCTACGTATGTTATTAATGATAGTTAAAAGAGCAAAAATTATGAAAATATCAGAACATATAATAATGTTACATATAAAACTTTCAAAGAAGCATGTGCAGCACGTGGCTTATTAGTTGATGATAATGAATGGTACAAAACATTTGATGAAGAGGCAAGTTGGGCCACATCCGCACAACTACGATCTTTATTTATAATAATACTATTAATAATAATACTATTATATTGTAATTTAGAGGATGAAATGAAATTTTTTGATAAAAACTAGATAAAAATGGTAGATAATATACAATTTCAAATAATATCAAAATATTACCCAATAAAGTAAAGCCAACTGATATAGAAATGAAAAATAATTTACTTGAAGAATTAGAAAATCTGTTATCTACAAATGGTATAAGTATAAGTAATTTTAATCTTCCTCAAATGACAAAAAGATACAAATCAGATCCATCTAATAAACTAATTCAGGATGAATTAAGTTATGATATAGAAAATCTGCTATCTACAAATGGTATGAGTATAAGTAATTTTAATCTTCCTCAAATGACAGAAAGATACAAATCAAATCCATCTAATAAACTAATTCAGGATGAATTAAGTTATGATACAGATAGTCTAGAGAAATAAGCTAATAAATTATATCTACAATTAAACAGTGACCAAAAAAAGCATTTCATCTTATAGTTAATAGTGTACTAAATAAAAAATACATTTTTTTATCTGAACATGGAGGAACTGGTAAAATATTTTTATGGCATACTATTGTATCATATCTAAGAGCATAGAAAAAAATAGTTCTAACAGTAGCATCATCTAGAGTAGCATCATTACTACTTCCAAATAGTCGAACAACCCATTCAAGATTTAGAATACCAATTGATATAGATAACTTATTAGTATGTGATATTAAATGAGGAACCAAATTAGCTAAATTATTAATAGAAACTTCTGTAGTAATATGGGACGAAGCATTAATGACACATCGTCAATGTTTTGAAGCACTTGATAGATCGCTAAGAGACATATTATCCGAAAAATATGTTGATGCTATAAATAAACCATTCAGAGTAAAAATAGTTGTACTAGGAGGGGACCCTAGACAAATTTTACCAGTTATTAAAAATGCATCAAAAAATTATTAATGCATCAGTCATTAAGTCATATCCTTGGGAATATGTAAATAATATCTAACAAAAAATATGAGATTACAAAAAATAAAATTTGATAATTTACAATACAAAGAAATCAATGATTTTAATATTCAGATTTTAAGTATAGGAAATGGAAATACAAATATCAATCAAAGTAGTACTAAAAATGAAGATAGAGATACATCCACTATACCAATACCAGAAAATTTATTAATAAAAAAATGAGGATAAACTAAAAGAATTAATTAAATTTACATACCCATATTTCAATAACAATTTCTATAAACCTAACTATTTAAAAGATAGAGCAATTCTAGCTACAACTAATGAGATCGTGGATGAGGTTAACAACTATGCACTCACTTTAGTACCAAATCCACAGAGAGAATATTTTAGTGCTGATACAGTATCTCAATGTACTGATACAACAAATGATGCTGATATATTATACCCTGTTGAATATTTAAATTCACTAAATGCCATAATTTTCCAACCCATAACAAAATTGGAGTCCCTATAATGTTACTAAGAAATTTAAACCAAAATTTAGGGTTGTGCAATAGAACAAGATTAATAATAACAAACCTAGGAGAAAATATTATAGAAGTTGTCATAATAACAGGAACTCATATTGGAGAACTAGCATATATACCTAGAATAAATTATCAACTCGAGGAAACCAATGGCCATTTACTCTATGTCGACGACAATTCCCTATAAAAGTGTGTTATTCTATGACTATAAATAAAAATCAGGGATAAACTTTATCTAATATTGGTTTATATCTTAAAAAACCAGTTTTTACACATGGCCAATTGTATGTTGTTGTTTCACAAGTTAGCAATACAAAAGGCTTTAAAATTTTAATAGAAAATGAAGATGGAACATGTGGAACAAAAACAAAAAATATAGTATATAAGGAAATCATAGATACATTTGATATTTAAATTTACAATATTTATATCACTAATTCTGAATTGCCTTCGATTGCAGATGAATATAACTCCAATTGCAGAACTTCATCCAAGGCGATTGGACTACATGATATGTGTACGAATATCAAGGATGTGGGAATTTAGAGGGACTAATGAGGAGGATAATATTAAACACCTGGATCAGGTTCTAATTGATTAAAAGGTAATATTATAACACTAAACTTTTGTAAAGTCTAAGTATAAAGATACTAACTCGCTTACTATTTATTTGTCATGAATTGTGCTTAAAGCTGCTCTATAATCCTCCATAACGTGCATTTTACAAGGTTGTTTTGTACAAACTAAGGCTACAGCATTAAATAGCACAAAATTATGAATCTAAAAAAATTTGGTTCACTTCATTTGGAGCTAAAATGAATTAGTTATGAAATTTTGACGTTGTCATATTTTTCAGTTCAACAAATAATCATTTCTCTTTACTTTTCCAGATTTTAAATACAATAGGTCCATAGGGCTTAAGGTGTCATTTTGCACAAAGGCCCCTAGCGTTTTGAAAACTATACTTGCAGTCCCCCACGTGTTAAATCTATTTTCGTTAAGAGTACTCAAGTTTTAGGGCTATTACTATTAGGTCCTGATCTGTCACACCCTAAAAATTTGTTTTAATTAAAAATTATTTTTGGGCAAATAGAAATACAAGAATACACTAGAAAATTTTTGTTTGAGAAAAGTGTTTGAATAAAATTTTGAAATTTCTAATATTAAAAATCACAAGTCGAAATTTTTAATTAAATACTTGGACGCTTTTATATTCCTGGGGTTTTGTCAGAATATTTTAAGCGTTTGAAAATTTATAATATTAAATTCATCGTGTTTTGTGGTGGTATTTATTTCTAGTAATTTCCCCATGATTTAATAAACCCTCTAAAATTTTCTCAGAATTTTCAGAGCTCTAGAATTTATTTTTGTGGGACAAAAATCAGTTCAATAATTAAATAAATATAAAATGAAATCCTCTTTTCTTTTTCCCTGTTCAGGTCGTGCTGGATTCAATCCTTTAAATCATTTCAGAGTTCATCACAAACTCTGACTCCCTTTTTCTTCTAGGGTTTTGTGTCGCTTCCGGAACCCAAGCCTTCTCAGAATCTCAAATCCAAAGTTCCCGGGTTTAGTATTTACCGAAACCCCTTTTTCGTTGAAACAAATCCAAATCTCCAATCGTCTGAGATTTCTTCAAATATCAGTCTCAATAAAACACTCTTGTCAGCTCTTTAATCCCGGAATATTTATAATATTCGGAATGTTCCATTTTTCTGGTGCTCGAGAAAATACTCTAATTTTCCACATCTTCAAAATATCCATATATTTTGAAAGTTCAATTATGCCTCGAATATTCCGATCACTCGACCTCTGCGAAATAAGTTTCAATATTCTAATACCCTCCACTCTCTAATCCTCGCTGAACATTCTTTGATTATATATCCCAATATTACACTCCAAAATTCCGAACTTTTCCCCAATTTCCATTATTCTTAATTATCCTTTAAATCCTAAAATATAAATTCCAAATTTAGAGAATTTCCAGAAAAATTCCCACCTTTTCTCCTTTTTCTCCTTCTAGTTTTTCTTTCGCCTTTTCTTTTTCTCTCCTTTCCGGTTTCCTCCCTCCTATTCACCTTCTTTTCTCTCTCTCTCTCTCTCTCTCTCTCTCGGATGGCCAGCCCCGAGCCGGCCCGGCCTACCCCGCCGCCCGGCCTGCGCCGCCCAGGTCCATCCCGCCGCCGGCCCTCTCGGCCCGTGCCGCCGCGCGACCTGCCGCCGTCCCGGCCCCGGCCCGCTGGACGCCGTGCCCCTGCCCTGCGCCTGCCGTGCCGCCCCAGGAGTCCTGCGCCGCGACGCCCAGCGCCCGCCGCCACCGAGTTCGCGCGGCCGCCACCCGTCGCCGCCCCGGTCTCTCCCTCGCTCTCGCCCTATACATATATCAAGCCGCCGCTCCCGTTCTGTGCCCTACCGCCGCCGCTGCATCTAGTCGCCGCCACCCCGACACGCCGCCTCGCGCCGCCGCCTGTGGCCTTGTTCCCTGCCGCCGCCCTGCTGCCGCCAGCGCCGCCGCCGCGCGTTGCCCTCCGCGTCACCGCCGCCGCTCTGCTCCAGCGCCAACGCCGCCGGTTGACCGCCGCCGACGTCGTTCCATGCCGCTGCTGGTGAGTGTCCCTGTCCTGGCCCTCACCTCCTCCCTACCTTCGACAGAGTCTGGCCGAGCCGCGCCGTCGAGTTCGGGGTCCCTCGTCGTCGACTCGTCGCCGGATGCCGCCCTGCGGCCGAGCCGCCGTCGTCCTCATCGCTTCGTCGCCGGTCGTCGCTCTGCCCGTCGTCCTCGGTGGCCGTCGCCCTGTCCTCCTCGGCCGAGCCCCATGGCAGGAGCCTCTCTCTCCCCAGCGCCTCTGCTGTGTGGGTCCCGGCCGGCAGCCCTCGGTGACACCGACGTGTGGACCCGTTGCTCCTCCTCTCCAGTTCATGACAGTGGGCCCGGTGTTCCCCCTCTGCTTTGTATGACGTATGGGCCAGCGTGTGAACTCCTGATCCATCGTCAACCGTCCGATGCATCCAGATTCGATCCAGTTCATCCGAGTCGGTGGATTTACATAACGATTCCGAGTCCATCTCGTCCGTCCGATTTCTCCCAGATCGATCTAGGGCCGTTGGAACCCCATAGATCTGTGCCACTTGTCCTAGATGCCACCTCAGCTCTGGGAGCCCATGTGTAGCCACGTGGCAGTCACGTCGCCAGCCGATCCACCATCCTCTCTTTCCTCGGCTCTGTAAACCCAGTTCATATGGACCTAGCCTATGACAGTAGAGCCAGGCATCAGCAATTATCTAAAATAATTATTTTAATCCGAAAATCCAGGTAATATTCTGGAGAATATTCTTTTCCAATTCTTATCGGATTTATTCCGAATTTAATCTTCCGAAAGTCGTATCTTTTCTGTTTAAACTCTGATTTGACCTATTTTTCTTTCTAAATTCATCTAAAATTATAATCTACTTGTTTGTGTACTTTTTATGTACTGTTTATTTGGATTTTCTTAGGGTTTTCATCATTTTGTGTGTAGTTACATATATTTCGCTGTTTCCAAAATCGCAAAGTCTACGAAAGAGTTTGGAAGGAGTTTGGAAGGGCAATCGAAGACATTTTGTTGCAAGACAAGTCACACGACAATCTTCTTGAGCATGTTGATCCTATTTGTGAAATCTATTTTATTTTAAAGTTATTGCATGAAATGTTTTGGAATGACATTATATGGGTATTTATTTTTTATCCAATATCCGTTGATAATTATGGCTATTTTTGTGTTGATATCTATATCTTGATACTCTGGGTAATTAATATTGACAAGCTAGATGTTTAAATATTTATCTGGCTAGATTAATTAGGATTTGCTTAGCCATGCCTAGAAACTATAGTGTCATTTTATGTGGAAAACTATTCATTCATTCTGATTAATTAATGGATACCGGTTATTATTTTCATGACAGTGAGTCGTGGCTGGTTAATTAATTGTGCCAACTAAAACTTGACTGAATAGTGGGTTGTGAGCACTAGGGATTGTAAATGTTGCTAGCGGTGCTCATGGCAGTTAAGGACCGGTTTGCAGACTACTTGTTGCGAAGCATTTATCGTACTAACCACAAGCCAGAATGGATAACGGCTGGATCTGTAGTGTAACGAGTTCAACAGGAGGCACCATGGTGTGTTGTGGCTGTGTCAATAAGTCCATTATGGTTGTGCCAATAAGTCCATATTTCGAGCGTTGAACCGTCTCCCTATCGAGGAACCTGATCAACCCTACCGGAGGCTGATGGTTCAGCGGGTGCTGTTCTATTGGGCGAGTTACGTAAAAGGTCTTGTCACGGTTTCCTCCTTTGCAGTACCATGGTGGTATTTCAGAGCATGGTGATATGTGCGGAATCATGTCTTGTAGGTAAAGTTGTATATCTCTGACCAAAGTAAAACTATTTGAATAGCCGTGCTCACGGTTAATGAGCGAGTCTAGCAATGTTTTCTGTGATTAGTTCCATGCTATTCATTAATGGAAATAAATGATGGAACTTGATAGCTCTAGTTTGAAGAGTTATGAAATAGGCCTGAACTATGTTGGAGCGTTGTTCAGTGGTTAATTCAATATTGATTAATGATTAAACTATATAGTTTTTTTGATGTTTTTTAAATGCAAATGTTTTAAATGCGGTTTTACGCAAATAAGCCATATTATGCCTTTCCTTTGGATCCCTATTACATTACATTGTATTTTCTAGTGTGGCTGGTTAAGTACGATAGGTGGTACTCAATCTTACAATATTACAATCATCAGAGTGAAGCTTAGCGAGGAGAAAAAGTTTGGTATTTGGGTTATACCCCAGTTGAGCTGCCTGTAGCTTGGTGCTGAAGCTACGCTAGTTGCCGTTCAGCTGCTGTTTTTTTTCAGTGTGAGGACTAAGTGCCTCTGGTGTAAATATTTATCGTTATTACGTTTTAGTTATGTTTATTAATTTGTCGATTTATGTATCTCGGCTGATTTCTAGACGAGGATTTATTGTATAAATTAGTTTTGAAAATTCTGGTGAATTTCTGGACATGACATGATCCCACAGGTCATACGCTGGTATTTTTCAGAAAGCCCCATTATAATGTTAAATTTATTGTTAGGCCCACCACAAGAGACAGAGTCGGTTTTACAGAAAACCCCATTGCATTGTTCAATTTTACATTTAGATCCACCGCAAGATTTTTTCCACGGTTCATCACAGATCGGACGGTTCCATGTATATGATTCTTAATACATTCTGTAAAATTTAAATAGTAACTGTGGCTTTCCTATCTTGCCAATTACAGTGAACATTGTATAAATAATGAATGATTTTATTTTACTCATCTTAATTTTATTTTAGGAATACTTACATACTTTTCTCTTCGTGATACATGGTACAGTTTTAGTTTTGCCAAAACTATAAATGGGTTGAGTTCCTATAATATTATACTGATTCATATTATATTCACTTCACTACCTCACACAACAAACCTTTCTTCCTTTGTCTATTCAACCATCATATTGACTTAACTACAAGTCTTATGACATTTTTGATTCCATGATAATTTTTACCTGCTCTCTACTGTTCAGCATTTGAATTTTGTAGCTACTTCACTGATTCTAAATACTGGATGTAGGGGGATGCTATCTATGCTGAGATTTCACATGATGCTATACCATCACTGCAGCAATATTTAGAAGAAGGAAAAATTGTCTATATTAGCAAGATAGCAATCAACAGTGATAAACCTAGCTATAGAGCTGTCGACAATCAATACATGATCAGATTAAACAAAAGGACCTACATTACTGAAGCCAGAGATCAGTCAATGGAATTTCCAAAATACACTTTTTCTCTGGTTCCATTTGACAAGCTACATGATTTCACAAACAGAACTGAGCGCTTTCTAGGTACTAAATTAAATATATATCATTCCACAATACAATAAATTTTATACATGATATTACAATCAACTAATATATTTTTATCTCTGCAGATGCTATTGGAAAAATGGTTGTTGTCTCCAATGCAGCAATGATTTCCACAACTTCATCAGATTTCAGGATGAGAAGAATAGTCAAACTCCAAAATTTAAGGAACTACTTCTTTCTCTTCTGCCTATTTTATTTATCTGTTCATGTGAAATACATATTTCAATAAACTTATCCTAAATGACCCTGCAAAAGCCCTACTATATAAATTAGAGAGCTGAAACTGCATACTTGCATCAAAGTTCAAAGTCAATTATGATTTTATCAAAATCTAAGCGCATATTCTTAGATCAACAAGAGTGTTGTTAAATATTTGTTGCAGTAATAGGGATAAAGTGCTGATTGCTATTGTCCAACATATATACTGCTAAGTGACTTTACTCCTAAGCTCAGAACTACAATAGATTAGTTTTATCCAAAAAGACAGTGCAACAGGTAGAATATTGCTGTGAAGAGACTTGCAGCAAATTCAGCTCAATAGTTAGTTAAGAATGAGGTCCTGCTGAAAGCTAAGCTTCAACACATAAATTTGATCAGGCTCTTAATATTTTTGTTTCATTCACCCCCACCGTACCACCACCACACACGCATACACACACCCCATCCCATTAGCTTTCTTAAAATAACTAGGTTCTTCTATTTTCTTAAAGAAAAATCAAGAAATGCTCATGGTCTTCTTTATCTTCACAAGCATTCTAAGCTCACAATTATTTATAGAGACTTGAAACCAAGCAATATTCTATTAAACATTGATATAAAGCCTAAGATATCTGATTTTGGCTATTGCAAAAATGTTAATGATAATCTGCAGTACAACAGATAGGGATCAACTGTATAGTTATACTTTATAAAATCATGCATATTGTTGCCAGTTATTTCAATTTAATAGTGAATCAAAGACTTTTAAATTTTTATATAATACAATGTATACTCGATATTAATCCTTTTTTCCAAGGGGAGATACTATCGAACTCTTGTTATCAGGAAAGAGAGCAATTGAGTTTGATGGAGATACAATATTAGAAGTTGGCCAAAACAACCATGTAATTGCAATATTTGTTGGTACTTCAATGAAAATCCTCAAACGGACATATGAATTTCTAAGTGGAACAGCAACATGCTGATGGTATATCAATGAAAATGACATTCCTGAAATCAAGATGTTTCAAAAAAAGGTAAATAAAATTTCCTCTAATATATATATCTATTTCTCTATTTAATTTACTATTTCTAATGTGTCATATTAGTACATGAGGCCGCGCCGTTTTCGCGGCCTCCCGCGATGTCCACGTCGGTGTGGTTTCTTTCTAGCGCTGGATATACAATGTATAGTTCGGATCTTCTGGCTGTCGATGCAACCTAGCACCAAGCCCTGCACGCCGTGCAGCGCCAACGAAGCCATGCCAAAGCACTGACCTGTTCCTGCAACAGCCTCGCCGCCGCCGCACAGCTGCGCTCTGCCGTCCCTTGGCCGCCAGCCGCTTTGAGCCCACTGGGCATCGCCCCGAAGGCCGAAAGCTCCGCCGCCACACTCAGCCTCCCTGGGAGACCGCCGCCTCGCCGGCGTCCGAGGTCCCGAACCGCCGCGCCGCCATACCAAACCATGGTCGCCTCCCTACGCCACCTCAGCCCAGTGGTGGACGCGGTCCCCGCCGGCCTCCCTTCACCGGCCTTCCCGGGCTCCGGCCTGGCCAGGCTCCACGCACCCATCCCTAGCTCGCCCGCGCGTGAAGAGCGAGAGCCAGAGACACAGCAAGAGAGCGAACGAGGGAGAGCAGAGAAGAGAGGAACAGGGGAGCGATGGGGAAACTAAGAAAGAGATTAAGAGGAGAGGTGAGAGTCTGCCAGTGGGCTCCACTTCGTTTTAGGTTAATGATGCGATTAAGTTGATAACGGGACTTGTGTATATCAATGATATGCGGGCCATGCCTACTAATAAGGTCACTGACATGTGGGCGCACGGCCTCCTGCTATGCCCACATTAGCATAGTTTTTTCTTACCGTTGTATATGAAATACATGGTCTAGATGTAAGCAACTAGCACTAGCAGAATGCTATTTGTCTCAATGTGACCCATCAGTGCATGCACCATGCAGCGGCCAGCACTAGAGGATGCTATTTGTCTCAATGTGCATGCATGCATTAGGGTGCAACCACGATGTATCTCAAAAATGGAGATAAAAAAATTGTTGGGCCATGTCACATCAGCTGTATCGTCTATGGTTTTTTTTCCACTGTATGTCACCTCCCTTGCCTATATAAGCGCAGCACTGTCTTCTTGCGTTTGCATGTCTCGATAAGTGCAAAGCTTTGAGCAACCAATAGATGGTCCTCATTCGACAGATAGTTTTCACTTAGGCCATCCATAGCAGTTCGAGAGGAAGGTAGATGCTACATGTGTTTTTAGTTGTTATATACCTAGAGTAAGTCTTTTAGAAAGCATTTTAAAGGAATAGTATATGTTTAACAGAAATTCTATAAAGCGAGGCTACGTACTGATTTTAACTTACGTTGTAACTTCGCTAACTATGACATACGTTGTAATTATGTTTAACAGAAGTTCTATAAAACGAGGCTACGTACTGATTTTAACTTACGTTATAACTTCGCTAACTATGGCATATACGTTATAACTTCGCTAATTATGACAATACTGGTACTGATGCTAACTCGTGTTGTAACTTTAACTAGCTATGGAACTGTTATTGAAGCACCTACTAATTGTTTGGCTAAAGGTGGTTGCTGATCCTAACAATTTCTGATCTGACCTTACTGACTAACATCGACTGAATTATTTTACTTGTTCAGTTTTTCCTCATTGTATTGAAGTTAATTATGTGTCTTGTTCTGTCCGTTCTCTCATGTACGATGAGAGCGTTCGGTGTGTTTTCTAATAGTTTGCTTTGCAAGTCTAGTATCTTTCTTTAATTAATTTATATATTTTATATTGGTATTTGAAGGGTAAATTATGTTTCATGGATAGTACACCTTCCAGAACTCGGAAAAGAAAGCACACAGGTGGAGAGCAAGCTATTCTTACAACAGGTACCTTTAGTCTTGCTTTTATTGGCTTGATGTTGTATTTTATTTTTTCCCGGTGCGGGATTTTGGAGAGTATCGACCAATAGCCATCCATCATGTCATATGCATGACATAAATTTTAACCATATTTACATGATCAAAATAGAAAATCCATGGTAAATTTGATATATGATCTGGCCATGTAATTTTGTTATATTAAATAATTAATACATTCTTAATTGTAGGTGTGAGTTCACATTCTACTCGGGGGACAATACGTGAAAGGCAACAACGTCGGAGATCCATAATAAAAGCAAAGAAAGGTGGGCAGTTGACACATGCAGTAAAATAATATATTCTATATGAATACTAAATTTGCTTGCCACAGACATATGAATACTAAATTTGCTTGAGCATGTAGGTAGTAAAATAAAATGATTTCACACATAAAATTATTTACTTGCTTTCTAATTAGTAAATTAAAATGAGCATACATAGGTTCTAGGATTGCCTCTTAGATAATCTCAGCCTTTCTAATTAACGGTTTTTTGTTTACGGAAATGATTTCACACATGGAATTATGTATGTCGGCGAAACGGGACTGGGGCCCCACATACCCCGGGGACGCGTGGATTTTCGGCCACGTCAGCCCCTCCGGGAGCCACATTCAGCACAAGTGGCGGCCGGCTATGGCCGTTTTCCCACTAAGTACCTGGGCACGAGCACTGCCTACGGCCCGGGTGCGCACTCCCCGGGCGAGTCGCAACGACGGTCCCGGGAGCCCCTCCTTGGGCCCCGCGTCCCGGGGATCTTTCCGTGCCCGGGCCTCGCCCCCGGACCCAGGAACCACCTCCCCGCATCCCGGGGACCTCCCCGGTCCCGGGCCTCGCCTCCCGGTCCCGGGAGCCACCTCCTCGGTCCCGGGGCATGTCCCCGGGAACATTACTGGAACTTCCCAGAACCGGGCCTCACCCCCCGGTCCCGGGATCCACAGCTTCGGCCCCGGGTCGCGTCCCCGAGGCGCATTACTGGGACTTCCCGGACCCGGGCCTCGCCCCCTGGTCCCGGAACTCAGCTTCCGTCCCCAAGGAGCTCGACGCCTTATGCGCGTGGAGGGCTCGATGAGCTCTCCGCCCCGGGCCCGAGCCCGACTCGAGCGGGTCAACTCTCCAACTACCCACATTAATGGCGAGGCGACGGGGCGCGTCGCCCCTATCGCCCGCTCTGCCACGCGTGACGGCTCGTGACGGCCCCTCGTGGGCCACTCCCTGTGCAGTCAGAGGACTTTTGACTGAGAAGGCTTCGATTTTCCACGCTCTGGCAGCGAGGCGTGCACCGTCACATCCTCACGACCTCCCCGCCTACAGCAGACATGCCGAACCAACCCCGGCGTGGCTCAACAAGCGGCTGCGGACGTGCACGACAAGACATATCATACCTAGCTTTCTCTGTGTACTAGGTACTATGGACTCCCCTTGATTGATAAAAGGAGGATCCATGCCTACAGGGAAGAGGGGTCTTCGGGATCGACTTCTCTCTCTCAAGTTCTAGGCTCTCTTTTCCAGCGAAGGGCTTCTTCGAGTCCGGTTTCTGGTAGAGCTTCTAGTTCCCAAGTGGGGGCGAGCTCTTGAGCACCCCTCGAGAACTCCTTGTAAGAGCAACCCACATAGCAAACACACACAGGAGCAAGGTATTATGCCTTCGCGCGGCCCGAACCTGTATACTTCTCCTGTCTCCCTTGCGAGCCATCTCTCAGCCCGGGCTCCCAGGCCCGAGCATATTTCCACCGGACACCGCTGCCGTCCTGCGAACAACTCCCCTGGCCGAACCTCAAAGGGGGGTCCCCAGACTCCCTGTGGTTGGAGTTCCCTCCTCCGACAATGTACTTGCTCCCTAATTAGTAAATTAAAATGAGCTAATTAGCAGTTTTTTGTTTACAGTAGCTGTTCCGGATGACACTTCTTACTACGGGCCTCCTGCTCATGTGTGTCAATATTGTGGTGCCCAATTTTGGTATCAAGAGCGTGTGAAGAGGTCTTATTCAGGTAAAGGAGGCCATATTCGCTTTCATCTTTGTTGCAGGGGTGGTAAGGTTTGTTTGCCATATTTGGAACCTTCTCCACCTTTTTTGGCTAAATTGCTAGATCCAAATGGTGATATTCTATCCAAATACTTCCTTAAATCTATTAGATCATACAATTCTATGTTTGCTTTCACGTCAATGGGTGCTAAAATTGACTATGGTATAAACAAAGGTCCAGGGCCGTACGTGTTCAAAATTAATGGCCAGGTTCATCATCGAATTGGATCTTTACTTCCCGAAGAGGGTGAGTGTCCAGGGTATGCACAACTTTACATTGTTGATACTAAGAATGAGGTCCACAACCGTATATCAATATTTGATAGAGATAGGGATTGTGATGATGACAACAGAGTCGATAAAAAGATTGTTGAAGGCTTAATAAGCATGTTTGATAAATCAAATGAATTAGTAAAATCATTTAGGGCTGCTAGGGACTTTGTGCAGCAAGGGCATAGCCAACCTTTGCGTCTTAGGCTATTGCACGATCGCTCTAGAGCTGCGCCACAGTATAGTGCACCGACTGGATCAGAGATAGCTGCTCTAGTGGTGGGTGATTTCTCAGAAAAAAAGAAGACTCCTGACATAATAATTCAAGAGAGAGGTGGTGGGTTACGAAGAATTAGTAACCTTCATGCCAATTATATGGCTTTGCAATATCCTATTCTTTTCCCTAATGGTAGGGGTGAAAACGGATCGGATATTATCCGATCCAATCCGCTCCGAATCCGTCCGAAGTGAGGATATGGTATGGGTTTTTAGATATCCGGCGGATGCGGATGCGGATTGTATCATGCGGATGCGGAGCCGGATGTGATATCAACGATATCCGGCGGATGCGGATTATCCGATATTTTAAGCGGATTATCCGATATAGGGTTTGGCGGATAATCCGCATTTCTCAGGCCACGCAACTACTCAATTTAGCCTATTTTACTATTTTTAATAAATCAAAAACGCTTATCGGAATTTAAATCGTCCTGGAAAATCTTTTTCCATTTTCCTTTCTCTTCTTCTTCTATTGGGCCGGCGGCCCACTCCTGTGCCGGCCTTCCCCCCCGCGCGCCCGCAGGCCGGTACCCCTCGCCCGTGCCCGCGCCCCTCGCCCGCGCCCGTGCCCGTGCCCCTCGCGCGCCTTCCACTGAGAATGGGTCGGAGGTAAAAATGTAGTCCTATTGTCAAAAATGTATATTGATTGCTCAAAATTATAGGAAAAGCAACTGAGCAGCGATGATGAAGAATGAGAAGTGAAGTCTAGATCCTTGCATGTTGGCGTGTGCTTTATTAGCCCACGCTTCGCTGCGGATTATGAATTTTTAAATACCACAGTAAAAAGTTTATCCTAATATTTTTTGTGGAGCCAATCAAAAGATTTATCATTTAAATATTTGTTGTATTTTTTATAATATATAATAAGATAGAATCGTGTCCATGTTGTGTACATCCTACTAAGTATAAATCTATAGCAAAAATAATTAGCTAACTACTTACGTGCTTAGGTTTGGATTCTCTAAATGTATATAACTATTTTCATGATGATATATAATGAGATGGAACCATGTGGCTTGCGTGCCACTAAACCACACAAAGTAGAGGCACAAATAGACATGCAGGGCCTATAAAGTCAAGGGATATGAAGAGCCCTCTCGGAAAGAAGTCCACCCTTCTCATTGGAACATCCAAACACCTTAGTGCTATCCCAACCTTCCCATTCAAGATGGAGAACTCCTCTAAGGAAGCCCTGGAGTTCTCATCTAAAGCCGACCATGGCGGTTACACCGAACAGTTAGAGCTGCTACTTAAGTAGCTGCACTCTCCTAAAAAGCCGATCCATCTTGGAAAGCAAGTAATCCATGGATCTCAGAAGGATTGGAGGATGAAGATCTACATTCAAGCCAGGGAAGAGGAGTGTCAAGGAGATGTGTTCAAGTCCCGTCACCTTCGAGCTAGCAAGAGGCAGCAATTCAGGATACGTCCCGTGAGGCATTCATGCAGCTATCTAAGATCTACAACAATGAGATCGCAATAACTCCATTTTCCCTATATCCATGCCGTGCAGGTGGTGGCCGTCACTACCATATCCGAAAGGTGAGGCGCCTCGAGGAGCAATCACCTATCCACTTTTCCAAGTGGATGTGCGTTGCAGACGAGGCCTATGAAGGGGCCCTAGAGGAATTGGATGTGCTTCTGGGAAAGATCGCTGACTGGGAGGAGAGGTACAACCATCTTGCCCAGGAAAATTGTAGTATAAAGGTATAAAGTACCCAAGTATAAAGGTATGTAGGTGTTCCAAGCTGTCGGAGCAGTATATATGAAGGCCTTCAACAACTTCCTTGCATACTTTAGTAACCTCCATCACTCTCTTTTTCCACAACTTCAAATCATGCCGGCTGTAGTCATTGATCTTAACAAGGCCACATTTCTCTAGCCTTCGGACAGCCTTACGAGCCCCTTTTCTCATAGCTCTTCTTAAAGAAATAGGTGATGTTCCTATGAATTGTCGTGGACCTCGAAACTCTTTAGGCACCCAGTTTACAGGATCGACTTCAATACACGAATGGAAGATCCCATCCGCCCTTTCACCATGTGTCACCGTTGGTTTCTAAAGTTTAAGATGATTCACGATTTTCATTAGAATCTTCACATAGTTTAAAGTTACTTGAGCCATGGTGAAATCCTTCAATAAAATTGTTTGAAGCTTAATTAATTGACAACCACACATAAAATCCCATTGAATATAAGCAAAAGATACTAACTAATTTTGGATATATTCATTTCCTCCTTTTCCAAGCATACAGGTGTGATGCATAAAAAGAGAGAGAGATGCACACACCATATGATTATTAGCATGTTTGCTTAATGACAGTTACTAATATTTAGAAAACATACCTTGCTCCCTATTGAACTTTTGCTTGCATGTAGACATGTGTGCGGGGTAACTCTCTTGCTACTTCGATATCAAGTATACCCTTTTTATAGAGCCTGATCGGTGAAGTGCTTATTAATTAAACACTTTAATTTGTGCTGCACCCATATGTACTCCCTCTGTCCCACTATAAGGTAATTTTTGGTTTCTGTGCCTAACGTTTAACCGCCCGTCTTATTTGAATTTCTAAAAAATTTTAAAAAATAAATCATACATAAAGTACTGTTCGTGTTTTATCATTTAATAATAATACAATTAATAATCATAAAATTTTTTAAATAAGATGAATGATCAAACATTGTACCAGAAAAGTGAAAAATAGATTCTTTCTGGGACAGGGAGTAGTAAAAGAGGGGTGGAGAGCATGACAGCTTTATCCATTCTACATGATCTTACTCCACGCTTTATCAGCACTTTATACCTGTCAACTAGCACAAGAGATAGGTCATGTCAATGTGGCAGCTATTGTACCATGGTCATGTACTATTGCCCACTCTAGCCATTCAACCGTAAGAATAAGCTATCCTTCCTTCCTATACACATAGGCATTGGAATACCATGCATCAAGGGCAGTCCCTGCCTATTTATACAAGAACTTTCTCACCATGCTTCTCATCCATGGCCATATTGCTTCAGGTAAAAATAAGCCATCAATAAATGCAAATTACAATTATTAAAGACTGCCAGTCAAATGACTACTTCCTCATTCTAATATTATTATAAGATTAGAGAAAAGAAACGATGATATGTGTGAACTGATTTTGCCCGGGAGTTTTTTTACCCCTGAATCATACTCCACAAAATCACAAAAATATTGTGCCTCCTTCCTAAAAATAGATCATCCTAAGCCTAACTCTTTGCATGCGTTCATATATAGAAAGCGCAAGACAAATTTCTCTCTATATCATTTTTGCTTTCCGCATGCATGTACAGAAGCAAGCGTGTGATAAGTTTTGTTTGCATCCTCTTGCTCTCTATATGCATTTACAGATGCAAATTTCTTTTTGTATGCATGCATAGAGACAAGTGCAAGATAAATTTCTGAGCCATAAATATCGCTGCAAACATCAATGGATCATGTTCTATATATAAATAGTATATAGTCTGTACAATGTCACTCAATAGTATCTATTATGTAATGTTCTGCATGCAAGCTGAAAAGAACATATCACTCAATAGTATTCATCATGCAGTAATAGTGTTCTGCATGCAAGCTGAAAAGAACAGGTCAACAGGCTTTACGTCTGCTAGGCCACGTCATTTTCGTGGCCTCCCGCGATGTCCACGTCGGTGCGGTTTCTTTCTACCGCTGGATATGCAATGTATGGTACGGATCTCCTGGCTGTCGATGCAACCTAGCACTAAGCCGAAGCCAATAGGTCGCCGATTGTTGCAGGGCCTGAACTGGCATGCCGTGCAGCGCCAACTAAGCCATGCCAAAGCACTGACCTGTTCCTGCAACGGCAAGGGTGGTAAGCCACCAGCCCCGCTGCAAACGACGCGCCGCCATACCGTGCGCTCTGCCACCAGCGGCCACACCGTGTTTTACCCACGCATGGTCGCGACGTCGAACAGCCGTCCTCCCCGACCCGGCCACCCCGCGGCAAGCCTCTGTGTCTGTGTCCTCCCAGCCTCCTCCAGTACTTCGCGCCTCGGCCAATTTAATCGTCACCCGTGGGAGCCCTGTCGCCGTAGCAGTTTCCCCGCGTCGTAGCGGCGGCCACCGTATCCGCCGCGCCTCAGCACCTCTCCGAGCGAGGCAAGTGAGCAGAAACCTCCTCCCTTACCACGGAAAGGCCCCCACGAGCACTGCACCAGCTAGAATGCCACTGGCACGGCGGATTTCGCCGGAAAAACCCGAGCTTCGCCTCGCCACCGCCGCACAGCTGCGCTCTGCCGTCCCTTGGCCGCCAGCCGCTTTGAGCCCACTGGGCATCGCCCCGAAGGCCGAAAGCTCCGCCGCCGCACTCAGCCTCCCTGGGAGACCGCCGCCTCGCCGGCGTCCGAGGTCCCGAACCGCCGCGCCGCCATACCAAACCATGGTCGCCTCCTTACACCACCTCAGCCCAGTGGTGGACGCGGTCCCCGCCGGCCTCCCTTCGCCGGCCTTCCCGGGCTCCGGCCTGGCCAGGCTCCACGCACCCATCCCTAGCTCACCCGCGCGTCAAGGGCGAGAACCAGAGACACAGCGAGAGAGCGAACGAGGGAGAGCAGAGAAGAGAGGAACAGGGGAGCGATGGGGAAAGTAAGAAAGAGATTAAAAGGAGAGGTGAGAGTCTGACAGTGGGCCCACTTTGTTTTAGGCTAATGATGCGATTGAGTTGATGACGGGACTTGTGAATATCAATGACAGTGGGCCCGGGACTAAGTTGATGGCGGCCTCCTCGCGAACCACCGCGGCTTCCTCGCGCGCAGTGATCTCACGCTCCCAGGCCGCGAGCCCAGCCTCTTGGGTCTAGACGCGTTCCTCCCGGGAGGATATTTTCTTCTCCCACGCCTCCATCTCTGACCGGGCGCGGGAGGCCTCGTCGGCGGCAGATTTGGCGCCGGCCTCCAATTCGGCGACGCGTCTCTCCGCTGCTTCGAATCCCCCACTACGGCCCTCGATTCGTGGGCCATAGGTGGGAAGTTATAACCAAGAAAGCAATCATGGCCATTGGTCGCCCCATCTCGTCTTCTGTCAAACCAGGTGGGCCCCGAGTCCCCTCGTATCTCCAAGACGTGGCCCTGTTCCTGCCCGGAGTGGGTCCCGGCCGAGCAATAAGGCTAGGGGCCACTGCCGCGAAACGGGACTGGGGGCCCCACATTCCCCGAGGACGCGTGGATCTTCGGCCACGTCAGCTCCTCCGGGGCCCACATTCTGCACAAGTGACGTCCGGCTACGGCCGTTTTCCCGCTAAGTGCCTGGGGCCCGAGCACTGCCCGGGCCCGGGTGCACCTTCCCCGGGCGCATCGCGACGACCGCTCGCATCCAACTCGGGCCCGGGTCCCTCCCCCTGGTCCCGGGACCCACAGTCTCGGTCCCGGGGCGCGTTCCCGGGGCACATTACTGGGACATTCCCGGTCCCGAGTCTCCCCCCGGTCCCGGGACCCACAGGCTCGGTCCCGGCGCGCGTTCCCGGGGCACATTACTGGGACATTCCCGGTCCCGGGTCTCACCCCTGGTCCCGGGACCCACAGGCTCGGTCCCGCCCGACTCGGCTGGGCAGGGCTCGGCCACCCGACGCTGCCTCCCGACCTCGGCCACCCGTCGCCGCGACCTCGGCCGCCCGTCGCCGCCTCCCGACTTGCCTCACGACCTCGGCCGCCTCTCCCGACTCGGCCGCCTTCCGACTCGGCTGGGCAGGGCTCGGCCGCCCGACGCCGCCTCTCGACCTCGGCCGCCTCTCCCGACTCGGCTGGAGCATCGATGTACTGTTGAACTCAACGCTTTAATTCCTAAAATAATAAATATTTATAATAAATTAGATAAATATATATGTTCTATTTGTCTGTACGAACAGTTTGAGAGGTTTCTTGTTCCGAGAAATATTTGTTTCCGTATTCGTGTCCGATCCTATTCGAACCGTATTTGTATTCGAAATAATTCGTATTTGTTTCCGTATCCGAGTTATACGTATCCGTTTCCGTATCCGACTAAAAATATGAAAATGAATACGGTACGAGCATTATCCATCCGTATCCGCTCCGTTTTTATCCTTGATATGGCATGAAACTTACGTGGTATTAGAAAAATATAAAAAACTCAATAGAACCCACATATCAGACAAAAATAATAAAAAATAGTGGTCCCGCATGTCATTCGGTTCCCTCTCTCCCTTTCCCCTCTCTCTACCCCTCTCGGTGCCTCGGCATCTGCGGCGGCGTGCGCTCGCTGGAGGAGGCGGCCTCGAAGTCTAGCAGGCGGCGAGAGAAGGCGACCGACCTTCTGCTCCCCATCGGCGACGAAGAAGGACACGCTCGCTCCGGCCCAGACACTGCAGCGGTGAGCTCCAACTCCGCCTCCGCGCATGTGGTCTGTGTTAGCATCGCCGACTACCGTATGCGTCGCAGCGACGACCATGAGCTCGGGGAGGGCGACGACCACGACCTCGGGGAAGGTGACGACGGTGACACAGATCTGCGGTGGCGATGGCGGTGGAAAGGTCGGGTATAGATCCGACGAGCTCGAGCTCTACGTGTCCCCATGCCCGTCACGCGTGGCAGAGTGGGCGACAGGGGCGATGCGCCCCGTCGCCTCGCCATTAATGTGGGTAGTTGGAACAGTTGGTCCTCTCGAGTCAAGCTCGGGCCCAGGGCAGAGAGCTCGTCGAGCCCTCCGCGCGCACAAGGCGCCGAGTTCCTCGGGGACGGAAGCTGTGGGCCCCGGGACCGGGGGGCAAGACCCGAGGCCGGGGCTGAGGCTGGTGGGTCCCGGGACCGGGGGCGAGGCCCGAGCCCGGGAAGTCCCAGTAATGTGCCCCGGGGACGCGACCTGGGGCCGAGGAGGTGGGTCCCGGGACAGGGGGTGAGACCCGGGCCCGGGAAGTCCCAGTAATGTGCCCCGGGGACGCGACCCGGGGCTGAAGCTGTGGGTCCCGGGACCGAGGGGCGAGGCCCAGTCCCGGGAAGTCCCAGTAATGTTCCCGGGGACATGCCCCGGGACCGAGGAGGTGGCTCCTGGGACCGGGGGGCGAGACCCGGGACCCGGGAATATCCAAGCAATGTGCCCCGGGGACGCGCCCTAGGACCGAGACTAGCTCCCGGGATCGGGGGGCGGGACCCAAGTCCGGGAATGTCCCCGGGCTAGGGGCCCGGGGTGGATGTGAGCGGTCGTCGCGACTCGCCTGGGGAAGGTGCACCCGGGCCCGGGCAGTGCTCGGGCCCTAGGCACTCAGCGGGAGAACGGCCGTAGCCGGCCGCCACTTGTGAAGAATGTGGCCCCTGGAGGGGCTGACGTGGCCGAAGATCCACGCGCCCCGGGGGAATATGGGGCCCCCAGTCCCCTGGCCCTGTTGCTCGGCCAGGACCCACCCTGGGCAGGAACAGGGCCACGTCTTTGAGAAACGAGGGGACGCGGGGCCCACCTGGTTTGACAGAAGACGAGATGTGATTGCCTGTCGCGGAACCAACTAACGTCCCTGCTGCTGAAGAAGAGGGGGATGCCAGGGCCCAGCCGCCCCCGCGAGGGGGGAGCGGGCCCTGTAATTTTTGCTACCCAGCGAACAGGAGCAGCGCACGAACGCACGATGCTAGACTCCGCGCTGGAGCAGATGGCGAGGCCAAGTGCAGGCGGCAGCCCGACGGGAGCGGCGGGAGTCCGCCGAGTCCGGGCGGATCACGAGAGCGGGCAGGCAGTGATCGCAATGGTGATGCAGCAGCTCACCGCCCATATGGTCACCACCGAGATCTTCGTGGCGACCCGCCGGCTGGAGATTAAGGCGGCAGAGGGGCGCGTCGTCCAATTGGAGGGCGCCGCCAAATCCGCCGACGACGAGGCCTCCCGCACCAGGTCCGAGATGAAGGTGCGGGAGAAGGAAATATCCTCCCTGGAGGGACGCGTCCGGGCCCAAGAGTCCAGGCTCGCGGCCCGGGAGCATGAGATCACCGCACGCGAGGAAGCCGTGGTGGTTCGCGAGGAGGCACAGAAAGCCGTGGGCGAGACCGCTGCAACGGTGGCAGGGTTCTTTGTCCGCGGCGACCGCCTTGTGGAGCCGATGACCGGTGAGGAGTCCGAGGAAGACGTCAATTCCCTTCTAACACCGCCCGCGGCTGTCTTTCGGGCCCGGGGGCCCTCCATGCCCCCGAGCGCGGCCGGCTCGAGGAGCGCAGCGAGGCCGCGAGAAAAGACTGCTAGAAGAGAGAACATACGAAAAGAGCCCCGCGTGGGTTAGGTATGGCCAAAGTGCTAAGCTCGTACCTTTTGGCTCGCCGGGAGCCTCTCGGGAACCGACCTTGACCATGCGCGGGGGTCGCCAGACAGCGAAGCACCCGGTGCTTCGGCGGTGGTCGGGGAGGAACTGGCCAGGCCGAGCACCGCTGCCCGCCCCGGGAATCTAGGCTGGCCCGACGGGGGGTTCTGCCCGAGACCCCGGGGCATCGACAGTGGCCGGGGCGCGGTCCATGACACGGCCATCAGGCCTCGGCAACCGGGGCAGCGCTAACCCGGCGGCCCTCGCGTCCGGCTCCGGCAAATTCCGCTTTGCCCCCGGGGCCGAGGAGAACAAAACACATGGCCATACAAACGAGGAAAGAATAGAAATTGAGCAATGTGTAAAGTCAGATAAGATTACGTATCTGGATGTTGAAAAAAGGGTGGTGTGGCTCCGCGAGCACGATCCCGGGGCTAGGAGCGCTGCCAGCCCCCGGGCCAGGAATTGCGCCGGAAATGAATCTGAGACAGGGCCCCCGGCCAGCATCCAGGTTTGGAAAGAAAACCGGCACAGGCCAAGGATAGGTCTAATCTGCACACGATGAACCGTGAGAGTACTTGGCTCGTTCCTTTGTCCCTTCCATGTTACGAATCGTGGCGTCTACCACCTCCCAAGGGCCTTTTCGCGGTCGCGACCGTGCGGAGGAAAGGATTGCGCATAAGTATTTTGCCCCCTAGCAGCGGAAAAAACCGAGCCCAAAGCCAACCCGGCGGGACACCGCAAGCCAGCGGGGGCCCGGGGTGCCACGCAGAGGGGCGCACCCACGGCCCCGGGGCTTGGACAATGTCCGGGGTTTAGCAGGATGGGATATGGTAGCTCGCTGGTAGGGAACCAATAATTATGCGCAAAACCCAGCCACCGCAAGGGCGCGGCCCAATTATGCCCCTAGGGGGATGTTAGCAATAATCCCGACCGTGGTGCGTTCCCGGTCGAGACGCATGCGTGCGTTGTTCTGTTCGTCAATTGCGTGCGTGTGTGTGTGTGGGTAGGATAGCTGCAGGGGCGTGCTGATCATGTCTAGCGGCAAGCTCGGACGACGTCCGGTTCTCACGGAGGAGCAAGTGGCTCACGATGAGAGGAGGTCGAGTCACGAGGGGATCGTGTATGCGTGCGCGCGAAGGTCACAGGAGGCCGTTGGTCAATGCCCGCGCCTATAAATTGTGTTTTAATCGAGCGAATTAGTTGCGGGTTTCAAGTTCAATAGAAAGCCACAGTGTTCGTCGCCATTGTTGACTGCTCAGGCCTCGTTGCTCCCTTGTAGCTAAGTCGGGGCAGCACAAAATCACATCTCTCCGTTTTTCCTCTACTTCTCTCTACGCGGGCGCGAGCGAGGTCCCAGGCGTGGGCGCAGGTGCAGGCGAGGGCGCGGACACGAGCGCAGGCGAGGGCGAGTGCATTTCTTGAACACCTTCGGTGCGGCGCTAACAGGGGAGACCGCCACGAACGCAACACACAGAAAAGGACAAAGGGCACGAGAACATAAAGCATACTGAAAAAGCTGCATAGTAAAGTGAATGCACATGGGGGCCCCAGCCAGCGCTGAGATTTGGAGAAATCCGGCGGTGGCCCGGGCACCCCGCAACTTGCAGAATGTGTTTACGGATAAAATGTGCGAAGATGCTCCCAGGCTTACCGAGCCCAATCGGGAGACACCGATCACCAGGAAGGGGCCTTCCCACATGGGGGAAAGTTTATTCTTTCCGGCATGTGTGAGGACACGGCGGAGGACTAGGTCCCCGACCTGGAGTGATCGGGCCCGAACCTTACGCTGACGATAGCGCATGAGGCTCTGCTGGTAACGAGCGACTTTTGCGCTTGGGGATAGCGCGATTTGGCATCGCGGAGTACCTCGCTGACGAAGTACACCGGCTTCTGTTGCATGCTCACCGATCCTGGCCTGACGGGGGCCGGGAGCTCGGGCTCAGCTCCCTCGGGAGGGAGCGAGCTCCCATGATCGGGAACAGATATGTGCCCGGGACCCAGGGGCCCAGGCGGGGCCCGGGCTGAGATATGGGATGAATCGGGACGACTTCCCCGGACCCGCTCTCGCCAAGGCGATGCTGTCCGGGTAATCGCGCCCTGTAGTTGAAGTTGTTCCGGGTGCCGCGTCCCCAGACTCGCACTCGCCTTAGTGAGGCTTCCCGGTTTCGGGCTCCCCAGTACCGGGCGCGGGCGGCCGATCCCGGGCCACGTGTTTGTCGGGCAAGGGGCGCTCGACGACGAGCGCCGCGCTCACCAGTTGCGGGGTTGCCGCTATGTAGAGCAACAGGGGCTCATCTTGAGCCGGTGTCATGAGGACAGGGGGAGTTGTTAGGCACCTCTTGAGCTCGTCCAGGGCTTGATCAACCTCATCCGTCCAAGTGAACTGCCCGGTCTTCTTGAGAAGCTTGAAGAGGGGGAGGGCACGCTCCCCTAGCTTGGAGATGAAGCGGTCGAGTGTAGGCACGCACCCGGTTAGCTTTTGAGTCTCCCTAAGCGAGCTGTCCCTTCCCGGGTACCCAGGCTGGATGGTCCTCGAGGCCGAAAGTGATCTGGGCATCCGACCACTTCAACCTCCGGCTGCCGCTGGGCCCGGGGTCGCGGCCAGCAACTCGCGCTTCATGGCTTTGAAGCCACGGCGCGAGGAGCGGGCGTGCGCCCCGCCATCGAGGGTGTCGAGGACGTTCTCGGGTTCTTAGAACTCGAGAGGTTGCTCCGGATCGAGAGCGGGCTTGGCCTGCTGCCGCTCCTGCTGGAACCTCTTGACGCGCTCGGCAAAGCTCTAGACGGCGCGGCACTCCGTAAGGTCCTGCCGGTCTGTCTCATGGACGGTGCACCACTTTCGGGCCATTGCCGGCGGCGGCGGCGCACGTGCGGCCTTTTGCCGCTTGCCGCCGTCATCGTCCCCGTGGGCAACATCACCCCGGGGGCTGCCCGCAACAGCCAAGGCGAAGTTCTCGGCAGCCGCCTTGTCCTTCTGGCGCTTCCTCCTGTCCCGCCGTGATGCGGAACGTGAGGGCTCGCCGTCCTCTCTAGGGCCCGGTAAGGTACCCTGGAAGTTCGCCACGAACTGGTGGCAGAGGTTCTCCCAGGAGTAGATCGAACCCTCGAGGAGGTTCATCATCCAGGAGCGAGCCTGGGCCTTAAGGGCGACGGGGAAGTAGTTCGCCATCACCTTCTCATCACCGCCGGCCGCCTGGATGGCGATGGTGTAGATCTGCAGGTACTCTGTGGGGTCGATGGAGCCGTCATACTTCTCCGGCAAGCTGGGCCGGAACTTGGCCGGCCAGCGCTCCTGCCGGAGGCCTGGGGAGAGCGCCAGGCAACCCAAGCCGTACTGAGCGGGCTCGGGCGACAGACGACGGTTTCCTACCAGGGGGTTAGAGCTGGAGGCCTGGGCCTCAGGACAGGGAGCGACGACGGCGGACCACTCCCTTATAACACTGCAAATGCTATAAATATTATTTAGACCATATATTTGGAAACAGATGTAGCCATCTCACAAAGGTATGTTAATCCGACATTCAATTCATAGTCTGATCTGGTTAGGACCCTACAGTAATCTGACTGTTATAGTCCCAATGGTCTAACCAAGAGACTTTCAGTCCGAATCCAATGTGGCATTTCATTAATTGAAGGCCAGGGTTTTCCGAGTCCTACAACTTTCTAAGCGAAACTGGACATAGCGAAAGCGCTCTTTACCCGAGATTAGCCTCTTATAAATATAGGGGGCCAAAACCGATTGAAACAACAAACAATTAATCGTCAAAATCAATCTACTACCCACTTCACGTCTGGTGTTCCACATCGGATCATGCTATACAACAAGTCAAGTCGTTGCCTATTCTGGCTTATGGTTAGTACGGTAAATACTTCATAACAGTAGCTTGCCATGAGCACGACCAGCAAACCATATGCTTACAACCCACCATTAGTCAAGCTTTGGTTGGACATTAATTAAACAACCACGACTAGCCATCATGAGCTACCATTACCATAATTAAATTATAGATGAAGTATATGTCAACCCACGTGAAATGATTCCAAGCATGGGTAAGCAAAGTCTAATTAATCTAGCCAAACAAATGTATAAAATCATGGCTAGTACATATAATTATGTATGCAGCCTTCCACCACATGCTGAGCCCATACAAAGATTGCACCTACAAAGCGATCAAGATATCCAACAGACCATAGAATGCAAGACACTTGCAGAATTAAAAGAGATTGATCCTTTCGTTCATAAGGTTAGACTTTTGCAACCAAATATATTATTGATTCTTTCTTCTTAATCATGATCAGATTTGACTATAGCTTGGTATGTACACCTGTGTTCTCAGATTTAACATAGCAAAGTTTAAAATTATTTGTTACTAATTAGTGCCATTTATTATGTATTACCAGTGACCTCAAAATAGATGTTCTCCGTACAGAAATTTTCCCGTGTGTCGAAGGTAACCAGCAAGGTGATCTGGCCGAGTGGCGTGGAACAAAGGCCAGGGATGACCCTGTGGAAGGGAGCTGTACTCGGCCATAGCTCGTATCGAGGTATCTTCATCTCGTTGAGAGTCTTGGCAAAGAGGATGTTGAGCGCAATCCCACCATCAATCAGGACCTTTTTGAGTTTGACATTTTTTATGACTGGGTCCAAGATGAGTGGATAATGTCCTAGATGGGCCACTCGGTCAGGATGACCGATACAGTCGAACATGATAGCGACCTCAGACCACCGTAAGCATTGAGGGGCATCAACTATGACGGTGCTTACTTCCCGAGAGGTTAACTTTTGCTTCCGCTTGGACTCATACGCCAACAGCCCACCAAAGATGTGATTGAGTTCCGTGTGGGGGTTCTTGAACCCTCCTGATGCATTGGCATCTGGCTTGTCCTTGTCCTTATTGTTGCTGGTGTCGTAGCCTGCCAATGGCTTCTTGTGCTCCAAGACAAACTTCTTGAGCATGTAGTAATTCTTAACCGCGTACTTCCCTTTTGTCACATCCTGATATTAGCCACACTAATTAATACCTGAGAAAAATACCCAAGAAAAATAAATTTAAATGGCCAGAGGAATTAATTAAAGGTGTAAAATACAAAATAATAAATTATTGTGGCCATGAATATTTTTCTTTTGTTCCCTGTGCCAAAATACATTAACTGGATTTTTAGTGAAATTTTCAGAGCACAGGAACTGCTTTTAACAAATCAAAAACGTTTACTGGAATTAAAATCACTCTGGAAAATCTTCTCTTTTCCTTTCTCTTTTTTTCCTCTCCTGGGCCACCGGCCCGCCCCTGTGTCGGCCTCTCCGCGCGCCCGCCAGCCTGCTCCTCTCCCTGGCCTCTTTCTCCTCGCGCTGGGCCGGCCCATCCCGCGAGCGCCTGCCTCCCGCTCTCTCTCTCTACGCTCGGGGCCCGCTCGTCAGGCCACGTCGCCCGTGCGCCCGTGCGCCTCCCCGCTGACAGGCCGGGCCCGCCTATCAGCATCATCTTCCTCCTCCGTCCGAATTAGACGGAGGGGAAAAACCCCGAAGCCGTCCGATCTGGCACCATCTCCCGCCTCCTCCCGCGCTCGCCTCTGTTTCAAACGGGCGCGGACCAAGTCCGCCCCTACTCCCCACTTTCCCCGACATGCTTGTCCCCTCTCCCTCGCGAATCCCGCGCACAATCCCCACGCCGCCGCCCTCACTCCCGTGCACGATTGAAGCCGTTCGGCCTCGATCTCGCTCGCCCGCGTGCATAAAAAGCCTCCCCACCCTCTCCTCCGTCTTTTCCCCAACACGCTGAGCCTCCCCGTGCCCTAAAACCCCGTCGCCACCGCGCACTCGAGCCTCCGCCACTTTTCGCCTCTCCGGCCGTCGCTCGCCGCCGTTCCGGACGCTGCCAAGCCACACCGCCATTGCCATCACCTCCGCCATGCCGCGTCGCATCTCGGCCGCCACTTCGTGGAAGCCGAAACTCGCCAAGATGCCCCGCCCTCGCGCACGGTGAGTTCCGGCCCTCCGTCTCCTCTCCGGCCGGCAATTTCCGTCGCGCCGCGTCTCCGTTCTCCGCCCTAACTCCTTTCCCGTCCTCCTCATCTTCCAGGACACCTCGGCCGCCGCCTCTCGTTCGTTCCTCGCCGTCGGAACTCCGTCGCCGACGTCGTCCCGAAGCCGCTGCCGCTTCTTCATCGCCACCGTCGTCCTCGCGCCGTCGCTCGTCGCCACGAGCCACCGGTGAGAATCCCCTCCGCCTCCCCGTTCCATTTCGCCGCTCCGCGTGCCGCCGCCGCGCCGTGTGGTCGCCGCCGACGACCATCGAGTCGCATGCGCGCCGCCGCCGCCCACTCGGGACGGCCGGCTTGGGCCGCCGTTCCCCGAGGCCGTCCGATCTGCCGGGTGGTAGATCGGGGCCACCCGCGTGCTCGCCCACGTGGTCGCCCGTGTTGGCGCCACGTGGTGCACTCGCCTTCGGCCACGGTGGACTCGGTCCACCGTGCGCCAGCCTCTGTGCTCCGTTGACTGGTGGGGCCCGCTGGTCGGCGCCGCCTCTCTCTCGAGTGACGCCATAAATCGGATTAATGCGCATTAAATCGTTTGTTAATTATATTTACACTGAAAATCATAGTAAAACTTCAATAAATCATAACTAATTCATACGAACTCCGATTAAGCCCATTCAAATTTCATTAAATCCAGAAAAATGCCAAGAATTCATTAAAAATACTTTCAGTCCATGTTTGTTGGCCCCATGTACTGTTTTTAATTGTTTATGTATTATTTGTTGTAGAATCCGACGCTGGTAATTCTCCCGCATATTTCGAGATCGTAGCAGAGTACCTTGAGCCGGAGCAAGGCAAGTCGCACTGTTATCTTGATCATTTTGTACCCGTTTTTCGCTAAATTGCCTTGTTTACTTAAATAAACTGCATTATTTCTATATTTCATGTGGGTGGGTTACAACCTATGCAATGTTAGGACTTTGCCTTAGCTTTGAAACCTGAATCCTTGTCACCTGGGTAATAATGTGATTAGATTACAATTCCTAGTATGCTTAGCCATGCTTAGCAACATAGCTCATATGGGAATTAAATATTATTTCTTTTATATGACTCGACTCTATGTCGCAAAAATGGAACTTTGGATAGATTGATGGTAAATTATTAAATTGCGACCTAAATGGTGGGCTGTGGGTGTATGGTTTTGCTTGTCACACCCATGGCAATTAAGGACCGGTTCGCGGGAACCACTTGGGCAACTTCCCGTACTTGCCACAAGCCAGCGTGGGCAACGGTTAGGCTTGAAGCGTTTCTTCTCTCTCTCCTCGGCACCGAAGAAGAGGGTGAGCGTGATGGAGTTGGGTCGGCCCGGGGTAGGGTTGATCGGCTGCCGGATTCACCGTGGCGCAAGGGGGTAGCCTGGCCAATATGGCGTGCCCTGTCGGCAGGTGCAACCTCAGCGTGGTGTGGATAGTTAGGGGGGGTTTCGTGAATGGTTCTATCATAGCCTCTCATGGGACATCGTAGTGATGTATTGGCACACGGGAACGTGTGTGGGGCTGTGTCTTGTGAGTACAGTTGTACACCTCTGATCAGAGTAAAACTATTCGATAGCCGCGTCCGCGGTTATGGGCATATTGGCCAAGACTTACCGTGATTAGTCTCACCCTAGATAATTAATCTAGTTTTATCAAACTGGTGTGGTGGAAGGTGTGAGTCCGGTCGACGTGGTTGAGTTGACCGGAGGTGGCTGGTTAGCGTGGTGTAACGCTAATCGATGAAGACTGATGAGCTTGGTGTAACGCTCATCAATAACGCCTAGTAGACGTGGTATAGCGTTCATCAGCGTAGCCTGGTCAACGTGGTGTAGCGTTAATCAGGAAAAACTGGTCAACGTAGTGTAACGTTGTCCGGTGGAGACTGGTTAACATGGTGTAACGTTAATCAGTGGAGTCTGGTTATCGTCGTGTAATGGTAACCAGAGGAGTCTGGTGAACGTGGTGTAGCGTTCATCAGTGAAGACTGGTTGACGTGGTGTAACGTTAATCAGTGGAGAATTAATATTGTTAAAATTAATCAACTTTTTTACTGTTTGCGAACCACTACTGTTTGCAACTGCTTTTATGCAAAACAAACCCTATCACATCTTTGTACCCTGTGCATATACATTTTTGTGGGTGCGATTTGTTGAGCACTGTGGATGGTACTCAGCCTTGCTCCATTCCCTCCCCCCCCTCAGTGTTGGAGAACGCGTCTGACAAGGATCACCCGAAGGAATAGGCTCGCTCCACCGTTAAGGTGCCTGTGGGATGGAAGCTGCTGCCCGACCTGATGTTCATAGACGTTATTTTACCTTTTCCGCTGCATTCTGTAATATAATTTTACTCTGTTTATAAGTTACTCTGTATGGCAACTTGGTTTATATACCCTGGCTTTCCTGGGCAGAGATTTAATACCCATATATGTTTAGATTTTTAGTAGCGAATTTCTGGGTGTTACACCTTTGGGGTGGAAAAGACACGGACCCTTCATGACTTTGTGGTAGTCTTCGGTTCTGGGAGCTCGAGTACGGCTGCGTTCAATTGTGGCTACGAGGTCTTCAGACTTCTGCTTCCGATCCCTTGTTCGTGATGGTCCAGCATCATCCGATTCACGTCAATCTCTCTGTCGAGGATTTTCATCTTGCAACTTGGCCACAACTTTGGCCGAGGAGGCATACTTATTGGCCATCTTGATGAGGGCATGGATTGTAGTCGGTGTTTTGCGAGTGAATTTGGTGATGAAAGGGGTATCCTTGACTCCCTCGTGGAAGGCGGCAATGACCATCTCATCCTTGGTCTTGGGAATCGTGTTCCTTTTCTCGGAGAACCGTTTGATGAAGTCCGAAAGCGACTCGTTCTTCTTCTGATGGATCTGGTACATATTCGTGCCGACTCTGCCAAGGTGACTGAAAGATAGTTGGCCATCACCTTGTGGTCGCCTCCGGCTGCTTGGATTGCCAAGGTGTAGCTTATGAGTCAGGACTCGGGATCTGTCTTGCCGTCATACTTCTCGATTCCGGTCAGCTTGAAACCAGTTGGCCAGAGAGAAGCCCAATACGGTCAGGCATCTCAATACGATTTGGCCCAACTAACTGCTAGGTTGCGTACTTGCCGGTTGGGTCAGCCATCTTCTTTCTTTCCAGCCAACCCAAAAGAATCATAGACAAAGAATCAAGAGTATTAGTGTACTAGGCATTAAGGAGCGCGTTGCGCGCCCTATCAACAGGCAGACAACACAATAAAAAAGAAGCCAAATAGACAGGTCTTTAGAACATCACATAGAAAAAAGCCATTTCTTAAGGCTTGCTCATAATTAGTGTTTGCAAGCAATATACAAAACAAAATTGTCACAGCGGGGAGCTCTGATTTGATCAACAAATAGGTTCATACCATTTTAGATAATAGACCACTACAATCCGATTTATAAGAAAAAATTCAATAGTTCAGAATGCAATACCACACCCGAACTGGGATACAAGTTATACAAGAACGGTCAGGCGTGCTTAAAAAGAAATTTGTTTCTTATAGAAAGCACAACCTCAAAACAGCCTGGAAAACAAACAACTGATCACAGTCTTCGCAGCTCGGCATGTTTTCACACCACTCTTGCACTTTTACCTTCTCTTTTTGCAAGCTTTTCTATTTTGGCAAGACAGAAACCATTTTGTATAGAATGTGAAGCGGATGAACAGCATTTACACACAGAAATGGGAATTTTAATACTAGTATCATTGGAACACAAATATGCTTGAGGGTGGTGTGTTGTATAAGAAAAGACGAATGAAATAAAGCTACAATCACCTTTTTGTTGCTGCCTCCATGGTGCAGCCGTTCTAATCTCCTTGCCACCTCAATAGTTCACCCAAAATATGCATCACATCAGAGGATACCTAGAAGGATATAGTAATTGTGACTATGCTCTGATATGCAAGCTCCTGAATTATAGGTGACAAAAAAAAAATTGGTTCAATCTGTCGAACCATTCCCTTCAACAAAAACTTTAGTGAAGTACATATAACTAAAGGAATTAATTGACAGCATTGCTGAATAAAATCATGTTTTCATGTACAACGTGACTCGGTTCAACCTATATTGAGCATATGGCTGGACTGAAAGATGGGAGGCATGTCCAATGTTTGTGTAGTCCTTGTTTTGTTCAATGCTTGCTACTTGGATGAAGAATTTAGGGAAAACATTGCAAATATGGGAACAGAAGAAACAAAGGTATGGCCTGCCTCCATCTATTCTCGTCATTGAAACTACTGCTCAGGCAAACACTACAATCTGTTTTTCCTAGACATTTTAATATAGCCATAATCTCCATGTCAAGCTTAATGAACATGCATCATGGGTATATCCGTATATGTGAATAGAAATAAACATGAGGATTATATAAACTATAAGAAATTTTACTGTGTATATTCAGTGCAAGAACAACAAGGCTATAGGCAGAACAACCCAACAGCTAGAATAGGTGAAGTATTTGCATCAGAGATACACTTCCAGTAGCTAGAACCTAATACCTAAACCATTTTGCAGCCAATTAAATCAACTCAAGCAGAGAAAATGAAGCAAGCATGACCTTTTTGCTGCTGGTTTGCTGTCATAGCTGGGAAAGAAAATCAATTTATTCATCCAACAACATGAATCAGGTCAGTGCAAACCACGATCCATAAACTGCAGAATGTAATAAGTATCTTTTATAGCTCTTTGTGGATAATAAAATGTCCCCATTCCCTTGCAGTGTTTCACGAACCATGAATCAATGCATATAGCACCCTGACCTAGCAAAAAAGTCAATAAACATTCAACTACATTCTTATTCGGAAGATAAAAGCTAAGGTCGAACCAAGGTAAATCTACCCGAACGAACAGCTCACCTTACCTTGCAGGCCGGATGTTGTAGGGGCGGCGGACGTGGAAATGCAGAGGAAATGGAGCTAGAGAACTTTGAACACAAGCAAGACACCACCACCAAGAGCACCTAGCCATCGGATTGAGTCCCTTACCTAGCACAACACCAGATAGAGAACCTTGCTGTTGAACTTAGCTCACCCGAACCGAGTTACTGAGAGGGAGGGAAGAAAGGAGCGAGTGAATGACAGATGGATGGTGTTGGCCTATGAGAGGAAGCTCAAGAACATGTCCAGCGAGGGGATTGAGGGAGGCGGCACCAGATGAAGCAGCAAGGGGAGGACAGTGGATGGAGCGGCGGCGGTAGGCGATGCGAGGCGGCTCATGGGTGGCCAGAGCAGGCAAGAGAGAGGCGCGAGGGGGACGACGGTCTCACTACCCGCCTTGAAGAACCCTGTAGTGACGCCATCTTCTCGCAAGCTCGAGGCGTCTGCCGCCTAGGCCCATCAGTCTACACCACCACGGTGGCCGTCATTCGCGACTTCCTCAAGACCACAGCTGGGGCTGGTCGACGCCAGCGACCCACTTCAGGTCCGCCACCGCTGTGGGCTCGTCCTCCCTTCTCAAGTGAGCTCGCCAGATCTGGCCGCCGCAAGGCAGCCACCAGATCTGAAGGCAGCGTGGGCTTGGATTGCAGCAACGGGTAAATCAGCGACAAGGTGGGGAGGAGGACGGAGACCTAACCCGATTGAATGTCGGATCGACCGACTTGTCGACCACGACCTATGCAATCTAGGCCAGGTCGCCTCCCGTGAAGCACCAGATCGAGTGTTGAGCCACCAAATCGACGAGACCTCAGTGTCGACCATGAGCTTCACCCTGCTGAATCGACTGCCAGCCTGCCGGCGGCTGCAGATGAATGGCGGTGGTCCACGAGAGGAACCTTGTGAGCATGTTCTAGGGAGGGGATCGAGGAGGGAGGCGGGTAGCAGACGGAGCAGCGAGGGGCGTCGATGGGGTGGCGCGGCGAGGCTCGCCTCTCTCATCACCAACCGCTATAGCAAGGAAGGGTGGGGCAGGAGGAGGGAGAGGGAGGGAGGGAGACATCCCCGGGAGAACAGTGACGGCTAGGGTTAGAGCATCTCCAACCGATCTCTCAAACCATCTCTTATCTTAAATTTAAGGGTTTAGAGGTTAAAAATCGTCTCCAACCGAACTCCTATTTGGCCTCTTATCATCCGGGGGCCCTCATCCGGGGGAAGGCAACCCCCCAGATGTAGGAGGCCCTCATCTCCTCCAGCCCCCCTCCCCGCCCCTCTCCCGACCCCCTCCGGTCATCGGCGGCGTCGGCCTCGTCGGTCATCGGCACCAACAAATGTAAAACCTAAAAAAAGAGGAGAGGAGGGAAAGGAGAAGAATGGCTCACCTCCAGATCTTGGAAGACCGGCCGCCGGCGTATCCCGGCTGCGTCGGCCCCGCCGCCTCCTTCCTCTTCCCCCCCGGTCGCCGGCGTCTCCCACCCGGCTGCGTCAGCCCTGTCGCCCCCGCCGCCTCGAGCTGCGTCGCCGACCCCGCGCCTCCCCGAGCGCATCGGCCCCGCCGCCCTGCCGCCCCGAGCCGACCCCCCGCCCGAGCCGCATCGGCCCCGCCGCCTCTGCCGCCTCGGGCCGATGCGCCGCGTTGAGCTGCGTCGGCCGAGACGGCCGAGAAGAGGAAAGTGAGAGAGAGAGAGAGGAGAGAAAGGGAAAAAGAAAGAGTGGGTCACTGACAAGTGGGCCCCACTTAAAAATATGAGAGATCGGTTGGAGTGTGTAGTAAAATAGGAGGTTAAATATAGATGAGAGAGCTCCTATTCTAGCTAATAGGGGGTCAAATTTAAGAGATCGATTGGGCTTGCTCTTAGACTATCTCCAATATAACAAAACCCAAAGCTAAAATGCATGTTCCAGCCTACTATAGTAGAAAAAAATACGGTCCAACAGAGTACCCATACGAAGCACATATTTTCGGTCTCAGGTGAGGCGGAACCCAAATATGAGCGTCCTCTCTCCTCAACTGAAACGACTGGTGCACAACGGTTTCGCGGGAGGTGGAAAGAGAAGAGGAAAGCGCACCCGGCAATAAGGAGAGTTCCGCCGCCGGCGAGATCTGCACGAGCTAGGCTTCGCAGGTATGGATCTGGCTCCAACCCCGCCCTCCTTCGTCCCTGGTCCCATCTCTCCTCTCTCCACGCGGATTTGGCCCCGGCTGCTCACACCCTAGCCAAGGCCCTTGGGCGCTCCAGCTCAATAGCTGGCCACGGACACCCCCGCCTTCCGGGACACGAGCGCCGCCGCGGCCTCGTGCCTACTCCGCTGCGCATGTTGCTTCCGCCTGGCGCTCGCCGCCTGCCTCGCGTAGGCGGCGTCCAGGTGCATCTGCTCGTAGCGGCATTCCTCGCTGCAGAAGGGCGTGTCCCCTCTGTACATGAAGATGTCGCTGTCGCGCCGCAGCAGCTTGCTGCATAGCGCGCATGCGTCCAGCGCGTGCCGCCCCGTCTCACCAAGCGGCTCGGCGTTGAAAAAGAAGGCGCATGCGAGAGACCTTGCCATCTGTGCCTGCCACGCCGCTCAAACTGCTGCCCCAGCCGCACATGCATGTGTGCCTATGTGGTTAAGTTCTATACGTGCTTTGTGCTATGTTTAATTGAACCTCTGTTGTACTAGGACGATGAATAAAAGTTTTGGTGGCTCAAGTGGTCGCGTTGGCGAATCTGAAGAAATCTTTCGGGCAGATCGCTGAGCTTTTGGTTTTTCTGCCGCTCTGCAATCTTTTGATGTTCCTCCGAACCCACAGGTTTATTGCAGCCATGCATGTGATGGTTTGTTCTATTTACATATCAATACATCGATGATTAACAATTCTTTGCATCACTAGTTCAACATGCATGGCTCCTCCCAGATGTCCTGCCCACCTATGAATGGGCAACCTAGCCAGGGGTTCTCCATTGACAACAACCATGGCTCTGAGGACTCTCCATCATTGAAATCACAGAGGACCGAAAAGAAGAAAAAGGTGTCTAGGAGAGGAAGTGCATTCACCAAAGAGGAGGACATGGTGGTGTGTTCGGCATTTTTGAATATTAGCAAAGACCCTATTACCGGTAATCTTTTGCAACATCTTTTATGAATTCTTTGACCCTATGATACCCAAATAACATGGTGGCATAACATGCAGGTGTGAATCAGACTTCATGTGGTTACTACAAGAGGATGCATGATTATTTCAATGAGCACAAGCCTGAAGGGTCCAACCATAGCCAGATTGCTATTCAGCATAGGTGGGCATTGATTCAAAAAGCGATGAACAAGTTCTGTAGGCACAAGGCATCTATTGATAGGCTGAATGAGAGCGGAAAAAATGAGCAGGATCGGGTATACTTTCACTCATATTATCCTCCATCTATCTAATTTCCATATGTTTATTTTCTAACCGGTTTAATCTATATCCATATTTGCAGATAGATGATGCTGTAGAAATGTATGAGAAGACAGAACCTTTTACCTTCATGCATTGCTGGAAACTACTTCGCAATGAGGCCAAATGGAACAATAGGTTTCTTGAGCTGAACAACTTTACATCACCTGATCAAATGTCACCTCCTTCAACTCAAGACCATACTGTGGCCGGCCATGCAGAATCTAGGTATGAGAATGTAGACATAGCACAGCCTGAGGGTAGGGATAGTGCAAAGAGGCGTAGATCCAAGAGCTTCGCAGAGACATCATCATCTAGTACGGCTGTTGAAGTCCTCCAGCGGTTGCATGAGAAATCAGAGAAGACCGAACTGAAGCAAGACCAGCAGATGGTTGAAATCCTTAGTAGGAAGGATGAAAAAATTAAAATTCAAAGGGATCTTTTCAACCTTCAGAAGAAGCATATGAAGATGAGTGTGAAGCAACACAAGAAGGAAAATGAGATTAGGGAGAAGCAGATGGAGGCTCAACTGATGTCAATTGAGTCTAGTATTATGTCAATTGACATTGAGAAGGTCCCCCCTATCTGAAGAACTATTATCTGGGCATGCAGCGGCAAATCATGGAGCGCAGAGGGTTCAGTAGCCCCTCGAACAACGAAGACTAAGGAGCGTGTGTGTTGAATATATGTTCAACTTGGTTCACTTGAGTTGAACTTTTCTATTGTATGCAACTTTAAACTATTATCTGTTGAACTGATATGTGTCTATTCATGTAGTGTTGTGAACTGCTGTTAACATAGCAAGAAAATGGATTATATTTGAAATTCTGATAAGGCTTCCTCTCACCTTCTCATCACATGCACCAGCCCCTGATGAGGCAGTTGCAAGTGAAATGTTGCCAGCACTCTCACTAAATGCTAGCAATTATGCAAATAGGATAGTGGTTTCAGTTTCTTTAATGAGGGATTTCACTGGCTGATTTGTTTACATCATTACAGAGAATCAGTTCCCTCACTTGCAATGCCATGGATGCACTTTGTCTGTATTAGCCAATTCTTGCAGGAATCTAAGAGTAGGAGTTCAATTTAAACCAAGAATGCTAAATTAGATCAGATGAAGTACTTCACTTGTTCATTCAAATCAACATTTGTGCCATCCTAAATGATGCATGAGACAAAACTATATTACAATCATAGGGTACAAATAATCTTCAATGGTTGTTATAAGGTTTGCAAATTTGTTTTTAATCCTATCACTGTCAACCTGACAAATCTAAACAACCATTGCTTCTTTTGTTCGTGAGTGGCTTCCAAGTTCCTCCTATTCTGTTGAACTTTTAAAGCAAATCACCCTAACTTATGTTACATGTCACACCCTGATATTAGCTACACAAAAACTTTACCTGAGAAAATATCTAAGAAAAGGAATTTTAAAATGGCAACAGGAAAATAATTAAAGGTGTAAAATGCAAGATAATAAATTATCGTGGCCGGGAATATTTTTCTTGTATTCTCTGTGCCAAAATACATTAACTAGATTTTTAGTGGAATTTTCACAGCACAGGGACTATTTTTAATAAATCAAAAATGCTTATCGGAATTTAAATCGTCCTGGAAAATCTTTTTCCTTTTTCCTTTCTCTTTTTCTTCTGTTGGGCCAGCGCTCTCGCCCGCGCCCTCGCCCACGCCCATGCGCCTCCCGCTGACAGGCCAGCCCGCCTCACCTCCCCGAGTTCCCTGGCGTCCACGCCCCCTCACTCCCACGAATTGCGCGCATGATCTCCACGCCTCCTCTCTCTCTCCCGTGCACGATTGGAGCCGTTCGTCCTCGATCTCTCCCGGCCGACTGCATAAAAAGCCCCTCCGCCTTCTCCTCCATTTTTCCCCCAACACATCGAGTTTCCCCATGCTCTAGAACCCAACTTGGATTTGTGTACCCTGACTTTCCTGGATAGGGATTTATTATACATTAATGTTCAGAATTTCGGTGCGAATTTCTGGGCGTTACATTACACTACATTTCTCATCAGCAGGCAACAAAATGTCTTTCAGCCACAAAATCACCCTAACTTTTAAAGCAAAATATCATATATTTCTTATCAACAACAAAATGTCATATATTTCTTATCAGCAGGCAACAAAATATCTTTCAGCCACTATAGTTCATGTGAGCAGCCAACAAAATACAAAGGTCTTATCAGTAGGCAACAAAAAAACTAAACCTACAACTAAAGACTATAATTCCTGTGATTCGGAGCAAAAGGACCAGAGCATTGGCCATATAGCGTCCACATGTGTTCCATCAGGTCATTTTGAAGCAATGCTGCCGTCTCTCTGTCCTGAATGATGTTTTGAGCATCAACAAGTTTCTCAATTGCCGAGATTTCTCTATCCTGGTTAATAGGTGGGTCAGCCACTCTAGGCCATTCTGATGGGTGGATAGTAGGCAGCTGAACCCCGCGCTCATCTTCAACTACCATGTTGTGAAGTATGACACAAGCACGCATGATGGAATTAAGTACTTTTGGATTCCACAAACGAGCTGGCCTATGCAAGATTTTCCACTTAGCCTGCAGGACACCGAAAGCTCTCTCCACATCCTTTCTACACGACTCCTATTGCTCTGAAAATACCTTTTGCTTGTTGCTAACTGGCAAAGCAATGTTTTTCACTAGTGTAGCCCAATCGGGATAGATGCCGTCTGCTAGGTAGTATCCAAGGGAATAGATGTTGTCGTTGACATAGAACTCAACAGAGGGTGCCCTCACGTTAGCCAAATCATCGAAAACATTGGAACGATGCAAAACGTTAATGTCATTGTGAGACCCTGGTAAACCAAAGTAAGCATGCCAAATCCTAAGATCCTCGGTTGCCACTGCCTCAAGTATTAGAGTTGGCTTGCCTTTGTGCCCTCTGTACATGCCTTGCCAACCAGTCGGGTAGCTGGACCACTCCCAGTGCATGCAATCGATGCTGCCTATCATTCCCGGGAAACCTCTAGCCAAATTGATGCTTAATATGTGCTCTATTTCCTCACTTCTAGGAGGATGAAGAAATTCTTTGCCAAACACCTTGATCACAGTCAGAACAAATTCCTTCAGGCTCTTCAGGACAGTACTCTCTCCCATTTTCAAATGATTATCCAACTCATCAGCTGGGCCTCCATATGCTAGCATCTTTAGAGCCACTGTGCACTTGTGAAGAGCAGAGAATCCTAACTGCCCGGCAGCATTTCTCCTCTGTTTGAAAAACCTGTTCTTGGCTGTGACCTCATCCACTATCCGAAGGAACAATTCCTGTCTCATACGAAACCTACAATCCAAAATTACAGTTGTTCATCAAATTAATTCAATGTGTCTGCATGCATTGTGAGCAATATACAATCTCCAAGATATTACAGTATGGAAAACAATTGAGCACAAAAATGTTGACATTTCCTTCAGCACAAATATGTCATGAAAATGGAAACTGGGCTAAAGATTGTACCTCCTTCTGGAATGTTCCTCGTTGTATAGTGGACGTTCAACGAAGTAGTCCTGATTCAGCTGCCAGTCTGCTGCAATTTGATCGCGCTTGTAAGTCTTGTTACCTGGGACCGAACCTCCCTAAGGACGTTTTCGTGGCGTCTGGGTGAGGACGACCACCGCGGCCATGATCTTATCGTCATTGGAGTATGCTACGGCTGTCCCGAACATTGACATTTTGACGTAACTCCAAGCCATGGCCACCACAACGGCGGTCGAGGTGTAAAGCCAAGCCGATTTAGGGACAAATTAGCCACAAATTAAAAGAGAATGTAACATCGCAGGATCAAATTGCCAGAAATCAGATTACATGTTGCGCCAACGCCCAGCCTTGTCCGAACGGTTGCTCGCCAGCAGCTACCTCGCTGCTGCTGCGAGTCCCTTCTCACATGCAGCCGGGGCGGCAAAATAATCCTATAATCATTTCCATTGAGCACCTCAGGAATAAATTATTGGAATAGGTAATGCACTGCACAACAAAATTGACATCAATCAGCAAGGTTACAGCAAGTCATTATCCAATAATAAAAGTTGCAGTAACTAAGTAATCATACAATTCAAGTCAATAATTCTCAACATTTATCTGTAAAAGACAGCAAAATAAAGTACAGTATAATTCTCATGATAGGATCCACCGAAATCCATTCCACTTCAGACCCAATCTTCCATGAGAGGACACTTTTGGTAACAAATCAACTCTTAAGCAATAACAGCACTGACTACTCAAAGATTGAAACTTTCACACTAATTTCTCACCAGAAATTAGTGAATATTGCAAGAAACTTGACAAACTGGAGCTGAGCCAATGGTCTTGGAATAACAAAGAGGGCACGAAGTACAGGATGCACAATAAGTGAGACGATGATAATAGTTTCCATTAGTGAACTACATATTGACCGGAGTATTTTGCTCTACACAACAAAATTTCCTTCAACCAGTAACAGGAATTAATTACTGAACTATGTATTGACTGGAGTAATGTGCTCTACACAACAAAATTGACTTCAACCAGTAACAGGAATTAATTACTGAACTATGTATTGACTGGAGTAATGTGCTCTACGAAACAAAACTGACTTCAACTAGTAATGAACTAATGATTACTGCAAGGTGGTACCACTGATAAAAGTTACAAGAATCAAGCAACCGGGGTTCGACGATCTAAATGCTTATTATCCAAAAAATTAAAGCTAAAGGAATCTGTCGGGAAAAAAATAAAGCTAAAGGAAAGGCAGTAACTGCATCGGAAGTACACCGAACTTTGAAAATGCTCAAGTGCTCAATAATATCCTCAGCCTATCTCATTATAATTCTAACTGAAAATGGCCTTACTAATCCGTGATACAATCAGAAAATGCGGTACAAACAGCTGGAGAATCGCACCATTCGAATGCCAGAATATACCGAAATGTTGTATTCTAGAAATAAAAAGTTCAGACTCAGTCCTCGAAAGGAGGCAGCTTTCGGCAACAAATCAACAGATCAACTCTTCGCGCGATGATACTTCTGGCGACTACTACTCAAAGACCGGATCTTTCCCACTAATTCCCAACACCAAATTCGCAAATCTCCAAACATTTTTTTTACGAAGCCGGCATTCCCACCCCCACCATCCCTCATTCCTCCACCTATCCAAACTCGCAATAGACCGCACGAATCAGAGGACCTTAGCCGCAGAACCTATCAAGGAGTAGAATGCGGTTGGGTATGGAAAGTTCTAGAATCGGCGCGTACCTGGAGAGAAGAAGAGTGCGCCCCCCGCAAGAAGCGATTGCGAGTGGGAGTGGATCATATAGCAGCAACCAAGCCCGCCATCGAGCCAACCCGCAGTCCCCACAACCGGTATATCTCGCACGATACCCTCCATTTCCAGTGTGAAAATTTCATTGTGCGCCTGCGAAGGAAACTGTCCGCGTGCGGGGTTTTCTTTTGCGTTCGCTGTTGGAGAAAGCGAGAAATAGGTGCGTGACCCTTTTACTGTAGCACGACGCATATCATCCAATGGGTCTCGTGTTTGGATCGTATTGTTGGAGATAGTCTTAGGGGAAGGGGCAATGGGGTGATCGTTTTTGGAAAAAAGCCCCCTTATTTTTGTTTTTCAGAGCACGGGCCTATTTTTTAAATCTTCTCTTCTTCCTATAGGATTTTCTTGGCTGTGGAGGGCCTATACGTAAGAAAACAGAACGTAAGATAGTACGAAGAGGGACCTAACACAAATTCTCAATGAAATTTTTTTTTGCAAAATGGCCACCCGCCTTCCAACGCACAGAGCAACGTGGATGCCTCTAGGTGCCAAACGGGGAAGGTTTTATACGCTGTTCGCTACTCCATCTACACAGCAGCTTATTTTTTTGGTTTCCGCGCGTACGTTTCTCAAAACGATAAACAATGTGTTTTTTGCAAAAATTTTCTATATGAAAGTATCTTTAAAAAGCAAATAGATCCATTTTTCAAGTTTTTAATAGTAAATACTTAATTAATCACGTGCTAATGACGTTTCTCGTTTTATGTACCGTCTTATTTAAGCTTCAAAGAAGCCATGCTGAACAGGGTGTTAATATCGGAAAATTAAATATATGCCATTATAAAGTGTCCACTTTAGAAATATGCTACTCTAAAGTTTTGTCTTAGAATAATGCCACTCCAAAATGTATAGGTTTTGAAATATGCCATTGTGGTCACTTTACTCTATTTTCTATCAAAATACACCACATGTATTCATCTCTTTTTTGTATTTCCGATGTTGCCCTTTTCCTACGATTAGAAGGCACAAGAAAATCTTAGCGAGTCGCCGCCACCGCTTTCGTCATCATGCCGTCCTCGCAGCCACCGCCACCATGGTCGCTGATAAGGTTAGGACATACGCTTGGGACGATTAGATCTGTGCGAGAGCTTAGCTTGGTCACCATCTAATCGCAGGAGAGGGGCAACGTCGGGAGTACAAAAATACGGGGTGAATACATACTATGTATTGATGAAAATTAAGTAAAGTGGTTACAATGGTATATTTCAAAACCTGCATACTTTGAAATGGTATTATTCTAACATAAAAATTTAGAGTGACATATTTATAAAATGGACTCTTTGTAAGGGTATATATCTAATTTTTCCTTTAATATAGGCGATTTTCTGTGCTTATTTGTCGCACGCAAAACAAGGAACATCATTAGCGTGTGATTAATTAAGTATTTACTATTAAAAACTTGAAAAATGGATTTATTTGCTTTTTTAGAGATACTTTCATATAGAAAATTTTTACAAAAAACACACCGTTCATTATTTTGGAAAACGTGCGCACGGAAACCGCAGCTTATATTAAGCTCCTGCGAACAGCACCTAAGGTGCCAAGCAGCTGCCTCCGCGAATGCCGGCGGCCACAGCTGCCGCCGCCACCGCTGCTGCGCATGCGCCACCGTCACCACCACCACCTCACCATCGCCGCCGCCAGGTCCCACGCGTCCCTCCTCAAGTCCGGCGTCGCCTCCCCCACGCCCTGGAACCAGCTCCTCACCGCCTACTCCCACTCGCCCGCGGGCCTCGCTGCCGCGCGCCGCGTGTTCGACGAGGTTCCCCGCCGCGACGCGGTCTCCTGGAACGCGCTCCTCGCGGCGCACGTCGCCTCCGGCGCGCACCACGAAGCATGGCGCCTCCTCCGAGCGATGCACGTGCAGGGGCTCGCTGCCAACACGTTCGCCCTCGGCTCTGCCCTCCGCTCCGGTGCCGCAGCGCGCCGGCCTGCCATCGGCGCCCAACTGCAGTCTCTCGCTTTGAAATCCGGCCTTGCCAACAATGTATTCGCAGCTAGTGCATTGCTTGATGTGTATGCCAAATGTGGCCGCGTGAGGGATGCCCGTCAAGTGTTTGATGGAATGCCGGAGCGGAATACCGTTTCTTGGAATGCACTTATTGCCGGGTATACAGAATCTGGGGTGATGACACCAGCACTGCAGCTGTTTCTTGAGATGGAGAGGGAAGGTTTGGTTCCAGATGAAGCAACATTTGCCTCGCTGCTCACAGCAGTTGAGGACCCAAGTTGTTTCTTGATGCACCAGTTGCATGGTAAGATTGTGAAGTATGGATCTGCATTAGGATTGACAATGTTGAATGCAGCAATCACTGCATATTCGCAATGTGGGGCCGTTGAAGACTCTAGAAGGATCTTTGATGGAATTGGGGACAATAGGGATTTGATCTCATGGAATGCAATGCTTGGAGCTTACACTAACAATGGAATGGATGACGAGGCAATGAAATTCTTTGTTAGGATGATGCAAGAGAGTGGACTTCATCCTGACATGTATAGTTTCACAAGTATCATAAGTTCATGTTCAGAGCATGGGCATGATGATCATCGAGGGAGAGTAATTCATGGGTTGGTGATCAAGAGTGGTCTGGAAGGAGTCACGCCTGTTTGTAATGCTCTGATTGCTATGTATGCTAGGTACAATGAGAATTGCATGATGGAAGATGCATATAAGTGCTTCAATTCTTTAGTGCTTAAGGACACAGTGTCCTGGAATTCTATGCTGACTGGATATTCACAGCATGGTTTGAGTGCTGATGCCTTGAGGTTCTTCAGATGTATCCGTTCGGAAAATATTAGAACCGATGAATATGCATTCTCTGCAGCTTTGCGATCCTCCTCCGATCTTGCTGTGCTTCAGCTAGGTAAACAAATACACAGTTTAGTCATCCATTCTGGTTTTTCTTCCAATGATTTTGTTTCCAGCTCGCTAATCTTCATGTATTCTAAGAGTGGCATTATTGATGATGCACGGAAATCTTTTGAGGAGGCAGATAAGAGTAGTTCAGTGCCCTGGAATTCTATGATATTTGGTTATGCACAACATGGACAAGCACAAAACGTTGACAGCCTCTTCAATGAGATGCTGCAACGGAAGGCTCCATTGGATCACATAACGTTTGTTGGCCTAATTACTTCCTGCAGTCATGCTGGTCTTGTAGATGAAGGGTCAGAGATTCTCAATACGATGGAAACTCGGTATGGAATTCCTCTTCGAATGGAGCACTATGCATGTGGTGTTGATCTGTATGGGAGGGCTGGACAGCTTGATAAAGCAAAAGACCTAATTGATTCTATGCCATTTGAACCAGATGCCATGGTGTGGATGACCCTATTAGGTGCTTGCAGAATCCATGGGAATGTGGAATTAGCAAGTGATGTGGCCAGCCATCTATTTGTGGCAGAACCTAGACAGCATTCTACCTATGTTCTCCTGTCCAGCATGTATTCTGGTCTTGGGATGTGGGATGATAGAGCAACAGTGCAGAGGGTAATGAAGAAACGGGGATTAAGCAAAGTCCCTGGGTGGAGCTGGATTGAGGTGAAGAATGAGGTGCATTCTTTCAATGCAGAGGATAAATCACACCCAAAGATGGATGAAATTTATGACATGTTAAGGGTGTTGCTTCAAGTGGAGCAGATGCTTTCTTATTGTGAAGATGAAGATATTCTCACGATAATTTCCAGTGCATATGAACTTGAATTTTGGTAGCCCACTATTTTTCCTTAAGTAAACATATATCACAAATACTATTTTTCTGATCATTTATTTGGTTAGAATTTTGTGTATTTGTTTGCACCTAGCATATTTAAATAGTACTATCAATGGCTTTAATTTAGTTTCTGGGAAACTCACCAAGGAAATATTTTGTTTTTAGCACGAGTATATCACAGTAACAGTATCCTGCGTGGTGCACTTTGATGCATTTAGTGCCTATACGTCGATGATTGGTGTAATTTGGATAAAACAATCTTCATCTTCTTTTCTGAATTATTTTATATTCATATTAAAATTCTTTTACACATTGCTTGCTTTTTGTCCCCAGCAAAGTGTAAGGATGCTTAATGCGGATCTCTGACCATGTTTATCAGATAACCCAAATGGTCTGCCACCTCAGATGCTTTTCTGGGCATTCAGGAATTATGCATTCTTGTTGTATAGGACAACATGTGCCGATTATTCTCTTGTGGGTGAAGAATATTTGGCAGGTACACCTACATGTTTATTAATCTTATATATGCTGTTATATAATTTATATCTGCAACTAGAGCTTACAAAGGTCATCTTTTAGCACTTGATGCTTATTCACAAATGCTCATTCCTGTTATTTTCAAGCAAATTAAATGTGAAGCATATGCTTATCTTTTCTAGTAATTATGAATCACAGCTATTCCTATATACCTGTGGGCTGTGGTGGATCTTCTGATATATTTTCTCATGTAGCTCCTGCGGTTACTTGTTCACTAGGCCAGCTGCAGGGCACCTTTGGGCATCCTGTGATTGATTTGTGATGAATGTTTCTTGCAAAATTTCAAAATTAAAATCGAGATAAATATGACGGTATGGTCTCCTTTGTGTACCCCTACCTGCACTAGTTAATCAATCTATGAGTCCATTATCTTCAGGCTGATCTATTAATTGCTGTTATATGCGAGATGGCTTTGGCCCGCTGGTATATTGAACAGTAAACTATTGTTTCAACTCTATAATTGATGAAGACAGAAATTGCTGTAGCCTGATTTTCTGAGATTTTCCCGCTACATCACTCATCATCATCATCAGCAGCAGCAGCATTAGCCTGGTGCTTGGTTCTTCTTTTAAACATAAAAAAATTCATCCAGTTGCAATTATATATAGATTTCAGATATCATACATGATACATGGATCCATGTGATGTAGAAATACAGTGGAGAGAATTTGTACCAATACTATCAGCTTGGTTTGTATGGTGTGGAATGTGAGCAAGTAGTGGCAATGTGGCCAGCCAGATCCAGATAGATGTACGGGCTTGCAGCAGAACTGCTGAGAATGTGGAACTAGACTGTACTCTGGAATATATATGTTGCGTGTTTTTGTGGGGTGTTTTGTGGTAAAGTAAATAAGGGAAATATTGGCCGAGTCAAGCAATTGCAATGAAAATATTGGCCAAACTCATTCCAATAAGATAAACACAAACCAGCTTTTTCTTTATCGTTTTTTAATTTATTCCATAATCTATTTAGTATCGATTAGCGTCAATCTAGCAACTCTGATGCCCATTCTGTTCTAAAAAATTTTCACTGCAATATATAGCCAAAATCGAATTATGGAATCAGGGTTCTGAAAATACATAGGGTAAAATTTCTTGTTACTGCAATATTCTAATTTGGTTAGAAATATTCCCCATATAAATTATGCCTGTATCATACTACTTGTAGGCAAAAATACGTACTCTGGATAGACCTCATATAGTTAGAATTTGGAAGCTTAGTACCAATACAAGTTTGAAATAATTTGTTTATATACAGCGATGCTCACTCCAGTACATTGAATAGGGAAGAGATGTCAGGTGCCTCCTAGCAGGTTGAAGAGCAGAGGAACGCTACAGTGTTTTTTCATTCTGCTCCAACTTCTATCTCGGGGCAAGCACAGATGCGTTTTAGAAGAGACTTCAGGACTCAGTGCCTCCATATTGATGTTTCAAAGAACCTGATAGGCTGATACATGTCGATGAGATTCCTTTTCCTAAGTGCAAAATGTTGCGCATCTTGGTGACGGGAGAATATTTTCGTAATAACGGGAGCACAACTGCACAAGTAGTAAGGGAAAAGATATACATAAAAACCTTTCTTATAAGTATTTTAAAAATGGAAATGATATACATCACTCAACACATTTTGGAGGAAATCACATGGGTTCCTGACCTTTAAATCAGCTTTGCGATTCGTGCTTCACAATCTCCTCCTCGAGCTCTTGTAAACTCTGATAAGCTCCTGGTTATGATTTCGGGGTTGGGGTGGAAGAGGAGGGAGGGTCAGAGCAGAAAAGTGGGAGGTGTCCCCTAGCTTAGAGGGATGGCTGGAGTGACGGCAGTCTGGTGATGGGTCGATGGCCATGGTGGGGGAGCGGTGGCACCGTCTCAACCATAGGAGAGGAGGAATGTGGTGTGCCGGTGTTGGTAGGGGTGACGTGGGATCCAGAGTGGTTAGGAAGCGGGGACAGTGGTGGCGTCTTCGTCAGAGGAGCCCCTGCCGCCGAAGATGGAGAAGAATGCAAGGTGGGGGCACCTCGCCAGCACTTTTGACGGCTTCTGGCATTGGAGAGGCCGGGGGATGACCGCACAGGGACGGGGGAGGTGATGGCAATGGAGGAGGCGGGGGATTGAGAGTGGAATTGGTAATGACGGTGGGAGCGAGGAAGAAAAGAAAGATAGGTTAGGGTTAGGGGGATATTGTATGAATCTTAAAGCGATCTCGACCGTCCAAAAATCGTGTGATTTGAAGAGGGAAAATATGCCGAGTGATATAGACAATCCCTATGGCATATTACGATTGAATCTTGATTTTTTTAACTCCCAACTAATTAAATCAAATGGTTAAGAAATTTGTTCATGAGACTTTTGTAAAAAAAATTTTATTATGTGTAGCGCTGCTATAATACTACCTTCGGTTTTTAATAAATGACGCGGTTGATTTTTGACGTGATGTTTGACCATTCGTCTTATTAAAAAAATTGATGTAAATATAAAAAAAATGTAAATCATGCTTAAAGTTCCTGTAATAATAAATTAGATCACAATAAAATAAATCATACTTACTTTTTTAAATATATGAACAGTCAATTCGTGTAAAAAATCAACCATGTCATTTATTAAAAACGAAGCTATAAATGTAGGAAAGGTCGTGACGCGGTGTCAACTGCCAACCGCCTAGACTCATGTCCTCCGATCCCACTCCCCCAGCTTCCATGGAGGAGGATCCCGGCAGCGACATCGAGGCGCTCATCCAGCGGCTGAGGCTCCACCAGCCGCGCCCTCCCCGTACGCGCCGGCAACCCTTCCGCCGTGGTGGCCCCTCGCCCGCCGCCGCCGGCGAGCAATTCCGGCCGCGGAGGGCCGCCGTGCTGGTCTGCCTCTTCCGCGGCGGCGCCGGCGAGCTCCGCGTCCTCCTCACCAAGCGCTCCTCCTCTCTCTCCACCCACTCCGGTGAGCAGCCTGGTCGCGCCCTTGATGCTTCTGGTTGGTTTGATCGACCAAATCTTTGGGCAAGGTGGAAACTTTGAGGGAAATGCGATGATGGGTTGGTTGTTTGCGGGATTGAAGGCTATAACATATCGTCATTTCCAGATTTCTTTACTGTTCATAGGTAAATTGTTATTTCGGGTGCATACCACTGCGAATTTTGGAAGAAGTTGCAAAACAGTCAACTATAGTCGAGTACAGTTCTAGATTGTAAGTTGCTTGCAAAAATATTAGGCTGTCATCAGTTAATCCAAGGAGAGTGCTACCATGGTGCCAGATATTCCATTAATAGCGAGGGTGGCGTTTATGACGAAATGTTTTTTCAGTGGAGTCTTTGACCCTGTTTGGTGTAAATATATAGCGAGCATCCATGAGTTGGTTATCATTGATCATACTGAAGAAATGGTATGAATTTCACATTGACATAAACCATGGAATGATAATAAGGTGGTGGAGTGAGGTTATTTGTGATGATATATGTGAAATGGACCACATTTGTTTTCTTATGGTGGTTTCATGTTTTTTAGCTATATATCCTGAGCACATGAGCACCATACTTGTGGTATTTTGTGAATTAACAGTTTGTACAAATGATTGGAATTGATTGCTTTGTTGAATGCTGATAAAACATAGAATCTTTACTTTGGTGCTTGCTTGGACATGCAGGGTGCACCAGATGCTAACAACATGCTTCTACTAACATTATGCAATGCTTGTACTATGCAATGTTGTAAGGTGTATATGAGCTGGTCCCTTATCAGTGCTGCCCTAACTGGGTGCCCTCTTTGCCCTGGTCTGCGGAAAGGCTTTGAGCTCAGGAATTGAATTCTTGATTTAGATTGCATAAATGAAATAATACAAATTGTTACCTTAATTCCAAACCCAGACAACCTTCCTTTCTGCTCTGCTCAGTTTTGACTGCCATAGCTTTTATTTACAGATTCAAGCTAAAAAATGGACCTTTAGCTACTAGTTTTGTCTAGACCTAAGCTGATCCTACCCTTCTGGTTGCCCCAAAGAGCTTGCTTAGCTCAAATTGGCTTGTACAACCGACCTGATTTTGTTTCCTTCATCTGGGGTTTGCAGGGGAAGTTGCTTTGCCAGGAGGCAAGGCTGAGGAGGGTGATGCTGATGATGCAGCAACAGCATTAAGGGAGGCGAAGGAGGAGATTGGACTTGATTCCGCTCTGGTCAATGTTGTTGCCTCTCTTGAGCACTTCTTTTCAAAGGTAGTATACCATTTGGCTCTCCCTTACACCACTGGAAATAGCATGGAAGATGCAATGATATCATTTTCCTTAATTAAGATTTTAGAACCAAACATGCGCAACTAAACTAGACTCCGGATCTGATTATAGATGTCTTGATGCATAAGCTGGTAACTGTTCTTTCCATAATCCTTTCGTATTTGTTAGCAATCATTTTTTCTTGCCACAGAAAGCCGTATTGCTTCCTTTAGAGCTTTGAATTGACATTATGAATGAACAAATTTTGTTACCAATGTTATCTTGGGACTGTGCAGCTTTCAGCTTTGCATGATGCACATTATATTTGTTTATTGAAGGAATGGTGAATGTTGTCATTTTCACTGTCTTGGTTTTCATGTTTAGGTTTTGATTACACTGCACACCAGTCCTACTAGTATGATCTGTCCGTTAACGGATAATTTCATGTCATGTAGCGTATTTGTCCTTTGAAGTTTAAACTGTGCCTGCCAGATGTTTTTTAAGACTAACTTAGTATTTTCCATGTTATGCGATGAGGTCATGTGAAATTCCTAGAGAAAATCATCCAAGGATTTTCAATTCATTTTACAAAGATAAGCTAGTCTCTTCAGATTGTATTAGCTGGAAGAGGCTAATCTATTTTTTTCCATGTAAACTACTAACATTTTTGCATTATTGCAATGCTAAAATGTATTAGCAGAAGGTTAGGAATTCCTTTGCTTCGGTTCAATACTTAATATCCAACTCTACTACAATCCTTATGTGGTTGTGCCCCACTATTTTAATTACATCCAGGTTATTTTCTGTACTTGCATTCAGTAATAAGATTACTCTTACAATGTCATCATCAGGGTTAATATTCTCCATTTCTTTGGCAGCATCTTCTGGTAGTTGTCCCTGTTGTTGGCATACTCTCTGATATACAAGCATTTAAACCTGTTCTTAATGTTGATGAGGTGGACTGCATTTTTGATGTACCCTTGGAGATGTTCCTCAAGGTTGGTATTATTACTGCCTTTCCACCATGCTAATTAAAGGACTACACACATTTCCAGGCTTTTATGTGATGGTAATTGTGACAACCTGGGTTGTATGTCTGTGATATCTCGAAGTTAACCAAAAACATAACCAGCCAACTGCATAATATACCATACGTCTGTAGTTTTCTGTGCAATGGTAATATATGTTGGAATTAACCAGACTAACATACTATGATAGGTTAACATATGGAACAAACAATTGTTGTTTACAGCCAGGGGATAAATGTCATAAATAAACGACTTTTTTTACTGAAATATTGGAATGTACTCAGTGACTCAGTGTCCCTTCTACCTTCGACCTGCTGGTCAAATACTGTAGGACGAGAAAAGGACATCTGAGGAACGAGAATGGATGGGGCAAAAATTCACAATTCATTACTTCAATTATGAGAAAGGGAGCGAGAAATATGTAATCTGGGGTCTGACTGCTGGCATCCTGATACATACTGCTTCAGTTGTATTCCAGCGGCCTCCAGACTTTCCTGAGCAAAGAGTACAATTCAACTTGCCGAAGTACTCAAGGGAATGTTCTACAATGCCATGAGCACCACCTGCTAAACACTAATGTTTACAATACAGTTTCAGTTATATACCATCGGGGTGTACAGCAGGAGCAGATTGCATCTCAAGAGAGTGCTAGTTTGCTACAGAATCAAAAGGCTGTTATATAGTTTATATTCTTTGCACATTTTTTGTGCATAAAACTATAACATTAACATCTAGAAAAATGTTAATGTTATTTGAGTACATCCAAATCCTCAATTAGATGAGGTGACTGAGTGAGTTTAAATATGGGTACCCATTGATCCATTAGTGTAACTCAAAATGCTCGAAAAGTTCACCTTTTCTTTATTTCTTCATTTTTAGTGAACTAGAGTGGGTCAATGGTACCAATGGATTAACCTCCTCCCATTCCCATCCCCAATTGTCCAAATAAATGTATACCACACACTTGTACCAATTCAGTTTGGAATATATCAAAATCAGGTTGAGTGCTTTATTTAATTAGTACCAAAGTTTGCAAACTCACTTCGTACTTCAGATCCTGTTGATTCTTCATTGGTCTGCTACTTGAAATCTGGATGATGGCTGCTAAAAGACTCTGGTCCTACTAACATGGACCACTCTGCTTTGTATCCAGTAAACATTCATAAAATTCCTTTTTCTCTGAGCTTATAAGTCTTCTAGTAAATCTCTGAGTCACCATCTTGTCAGGTAACTCACAGCCTTGGTGCTCTTTTAGTTGCTTTCAGTTAGTCCTTTGAAGCAATGGATTGGACTTTCTGTTTTGGGGTCCTTGTCTGGGATGGTAACCACAAACTATCAAGCTTACCTCTGAAGATTAACACCAGTGATTAGGAGAGCTAGATAATCATGCTTATCTCTGATGAACAGTAGGGATTGAAGAACTCTATTATTACCTATTTAGGCTTATGCATCTGCTGAATATCTCAATACAGGTCAGTATTTCATAAACTTGATTGTATATTTATATTCCATGAGTACTATGGTTTTGCTTCTGTTCATCGGTCTTGAGGTCATAATTTTACTTTCATAAATACCTCACCGTATACTTGAGGACTTCTGGCTGTCAGGACAAAGCTGTTAGTTATTAACATTATTATGCTGGGAATATACCTATTGTTTGATGAATTGTTATGCTGAGATAGAAGGAAATCTATACTATGTTAATCATATTCATGCCACTGGTGACTGGTGTAGTGATATCCATAATCTAGGGCTTGTTTGGATTGAAGCCAATTTTTGCCCTACCAAATTTTTGGCAACATTAATAGTACCACATAGATGTTTGGTTTGCTACCAGTTTTTGCCCATTCTAGTACAAATTCCACGCTACCAAATTTAGTAGTGCCAAAACTTGCTAAGGTTTTGGTACTACCAAAATATTGGTATGGCAAAACTTGGCTCTCAACCAAACAATATTTTTCATGGCCGCCTCTTGATTGAAGGGAACATGTGTCAAGACTTCAGTAGGAAATCTGAAGAATTCTTAAGAAATTGGAACATTCAGTCTAAAGTTCAGGTTCAGGCATAGATAACGCTTTGATCAGAAGTTATGAAGATCTGACGGCTGGAAACAAGTGGCTGATATACTACAGTGGGTCCAATGGCTAGAGACTACTCTGTAATTCCTGTTTGGTTTCATGTCTTTGTCTTTTTGTGTTTTCCGTTGGGCTCTGGTCCTAGCTCCATTCTGGGTGTATTGGATGAACCTATTAATAGCCCACGGGGCAAAGTTTAAAGTAAGAAGTTGAACCCTAGTTTCTTTCTTGCAATAGGAGTAGAAGTATCGTAGGGGTAGAAGTGGATCTGGGCATATGGTGAGCAAGACTAGATCTCAGGGGTCTAGTGGAGATATGGAAGAAATCAACGAATTCAGGATGAAAATGGCGCTGTTGAAGAAGGAAGTAGCTGAATCGAAGGAGCTCAAGTCTGAAATGGCAGAGATCAAAGGGTTGCTGTTGGGTTTCTGTAAGCACAAGAGTCAGGAAAATTTGAATCCACCCGGAAGCTCGGGGCCAACTGAGACCGTGGCTATACCACCAGTGACAGCAGGTGGAGGTGCAGGACCTAGCACTTTGACTCGAGAGGCAGGTATAAACACTAATGCCCCACCACAATTTCACATTGAAGCGAACACTGTGAATCCTATCTCTACACCACCTATTCCTCAGTGGCCACCATCGGGTGGATTTATGGTTGGTGACAATGCTAATCCTAATGGCCCAGCCGTTAATCCAGTACAATTTGGGAACAGACCAGCCACAGCTGCGTTTCAATTTGCACATAATCCAAAGTGAGGATATTTGATACTCAAAGGAATGTGTTCGTGGGACCACCGGGAGGAGTGAATGTGTATGCAGAAGCAGTATTGAAGGGTCCAAGGCTGGAAATTCCCTTATTTGGTGGAGATGATCCTATTAATTGCCTCAAGCAATGTGAGAAATTCTATGAGCTAACTGGCACACCTATGGATCAGTGGGGGCTCTAGCACATTTGACTGGAAGAGCTGCTGTGTGGTTTAGAGGTGTGCATCTGCCTTGGCAACCTATTACTTGGTCCCAGTGGTGTGCAACGATTTGTACTAGATTGTCAGATGCAAATGTACACGAGGCTGTTGAACTACTACAGAATGTCAAGCAGCAAGGATTGACTGTTATATAGTACATTGATAAGTTTGAGGAATATGTGGATTTAGTCAAAAGGGACCACCCTTATTTACAAGAGCAGTACCTCACTAGCTGCTTCATTGGAGGGTTGACAGGAGACATCAAACATGATGTATGTGGGCAAAAACCTCAAGGATTGTTGGAGTCCTAAAGGTGTGCAAAGAATTATGAGAAAGCTGACAATGCCAAGAGAGCTGCAGGCAATACTCAATTCAACCGAAGTAGTTTTAACAACTCTAATCGGAGGTGGCAACTCCAAAATGGAGGTGAGGACTGGAGGAAATGTGGACAAGGATAACAAGAAATGCTGGTTCTGTAAAGAGCCTTGGAATCCAAAACATCAATGCAAGGTGAAGAAAGCTGTGTATGCTTTGTTAGAGGATAAAAAGCAGTCTGAAGAAGAGGAATCTGAGTCAAAGGAGAATCAAGAAGGAGATTATGGGCCTGTTTGGCAGGGCTCCAGCTCTAGCTCCATCTTTCCTGGAGCTAGAGCCCAACCAAACGGTTTCAGCTCCCACCTAAAAAGGGAGCGGAGCGGGCTAGAGTGATCTGAAAAAATTAACTAGAGGAGTGGAGCCACGGTTTCAGCTCCACCTGAAAAGGGAGCAGAGCAGGCTGGAGTGATCTGAAAAAATGAACTAGAGGAGTGGAGCAGGGTTTGGGCTCCACAGCTCCACTCCAGACTCCGCTCTAGGAGTTAGATTTAGGAGTGAGAGCCCTGACAAACATGCCCTATAAATCTGCCCCTGGAAGCCCTCAGAAACAAGAAAATGTTGAAGAATTGATGTGTATATCCCAAGATGCATTTTAGGGAATTGCAAGACTGAACACTTTTTCTTTACTTCTGAACATCAATGGGAAGAAGGCAGTGGGTTTAATCGATGGTGGGAGTACTAGCACTTTTATGGACCAGGAGTTTGCAGTGGAAAGTAAGTGCCCTCTCTAAGCTGTGGCAGCAAAGAAGGTGGCTGTCACCGGTGGAGGTTAGTTGGTGACTGATGTAGAAGTCCCTGAAGTGACTTACTCTATACAGGGAGTGAGTTTCACCAACAAATTCAATCTTCAATCTGATTCAGTTGAGGGATATGATGTCATACTAGGAGCAGATTGGATTTACAAGCATAGTCCTATTGGGCTGAACCTGAAGCAAAGAACACTTGAGATAACTAAAGAAAACCATGTGTAGTGTTCCATGTTTTTACTAAGCCTGGAAAGCACTTAACGGTCAGTGGAAAGAGAATGGAAAAGTTAATGAGAAAAGGAGCACTGGGATGTATAATCAAGGTTAACTATATGGCTGAAGAGAAAGAACAGGAATCAACTAACATTCCTGGTGTGATCCAAGAAATACGACATCAGTATCCTGAAGTTTTTAAGGACCCACATGGATTACCCCAAAAGAGGGAATGTGATCATGGCATTAACTTGAAACCAGGAACCATCCCACCCAATTTAAGGCCTTACAGAGTGCCTCACTATCAGAAGGCGGCAATGGAAAATATCATCAAGAAACTTGTGCAATCAGAGGAAATTAGGCCTAGCATCAGCCCTTATGCTTCCCCAGCAGTAATGGTGAGGAAAAAGGATGGGTCATGGAGAATGTGTGTGGATTACAGGCAATTGAATTCTCAGACAATCAAAAACAAGTTTCCCATGCCAATTATAGATGATTTACTGGATGAACTACATGGAGCTGAGGTGTTTTCCAAGTTGGATTTAAAATCAGGGTATCATCAAATTAGGATGCAGGAGAAGGATATCGACAAAACAGCATTTAGGACTCATCTGGGACACTATGAATACTTGGTGATGCCATTTGGATTGACCAATGCTCCTGCCACATTTCAAGCTATTATAAATCCAGTGTTTGCACCTTATCTCAGAAAGTTTGTCATTGTATTCTTTGATGACATACTTATTTACAGCAGAAGCTTAGAAGAGCATGTGGATCACCTCAAGTTGGTACTGGTGCTCTCTGCAGAAGCACAAGTTGGTGGCCAAGCTTAACAAATGCACCTTTGCCTGTCCCAGTGTATCATATTTAGGGCACATAATTTACAAACAAGGTTTAGCCACCAATCCAAAGAAAGTTGTGGATATCCAGAATTGGAAAATTCCTATTAATGTGTCTGAACTTAGGAGTTTTCTGGGAATGGCAGGTTATTACAGGAGATTTATCAAGAATTATGGGCTGATCTGCAGACCTTTGCATGACATGCTTAAGAAGGAAGCTTTTGAATGGGGGCCAAAGCAAACTGAAGCTTTTGAGGATCTGAAAACCAAATTGTGCTCTAGTCCTGTCTTGGCATTGCCAGACTTTTCACAACCTTTTACAGTTGAGGCTGGTGCCTGTGGTGTAGGCATAGGAGTTGTACTGATGCAAAAGGGAAGGCCCCTAGCTTATTTCAGTAAGGCATTGGGGCCAAAAGCTGCTGCTCAGTACCTATGAAAAAGAGGCTATGGCAATTCTGGAAGCTCTAAAGAAATGGAGGCATTATGTGTTAGGAAATCAGCTGGTTATCAAAATAGATCAACAGAGCTTGAAGTTCATGATGTCTCAGAGGTTGGTGGAGGGAATTCAACACAGGTTATTGCTTAAACTGATGGAGTATGATTACATTATCGAATACAATCGTGGAAAGGAAAATAGGGTGGCTGACGCCCTGTCCAGGCATCCTGAAATCACCAGAAGTGTTGAACAACAGTTCATGGCCATTACCACAGTGGTCCCTGATTGGCTGAACGATATTAAGGCTAGTTACCCTAGTGATGCTCATGCCCAGCATGTGCAAAATATGTTGGACACTGGAAATAACCCAGGTAACTTATACAGGCTAGAATCTGGGATTTATAAGTACTTGGAAGGTTGTATGTAGGAAAGGCTAACATCAAAACTCAATTACCCAACAATTATCATGCTTCAGCTATGTGTGGACATTCAGGCATCAGGGCCACATATCACAGAATCAAGGGACTCTTTTACTGGCCTGGCCTTAAGAAAGATGCGGAGAATTACATCAGGGAATGTCCCATATGCCAGGTAACTAAAGCAGAACGCATTCATATTCTTGGTCTTCTTCATCCCTTGGAAGTTCCTGATATGGCCTGGACACATATTACTATGGACTTCATTGAAGGTTTACCTAAATCTCAAGGTAAAGACACTATTTTGGTAGTGGTTGATAGACTCACCAAATATGCCCACTTCGTTGCACTTTCTCACCCATTCACTGTTGAACAAGTAGTTGAAGTGTTCACGAACAACATACATACATAAGTTGCATGAAATGCCTATAGCCGTTGTCACTGATAGGGATCGAATTTTCACAAGTAACCTGTTCCAAGAGTTGTTCAAGGCTATGAAAGTGGATCTGAGATTCAGTACTGCCCACCATCCTCAAACAGATGGGTAATCAGAGAGAGTGAATCGGTGTTTGGAGTCTTAACTAAGGAGCATGTCATTTCAGGAACCCCAAAAATGGTTTTATTGGCTGGCCTTAGCTGAATGATGGTACAATACAACTTATCACACAACCATTCAAATGACCCCCTTTAGAGCTTTATATGGTTACCATCCTACTCAAACCACTGAATTCGCTGTCCCATGCAATGTGTCCCAAGAGGCCAGAGTCACTCTGGAAGAGAAAGAAGCAATCATACAACAGTTAAAGACAAGTATGGATATGGCACAGAAGAGAATGAAGCGCTATGCAGATAAGAACAGAAGTGACAGAACTTTTCAAGTTGGAGATATGGTGTATCTTAAGTTGCAGCCATATAGACAAACTGCATTTGGTATTCGAGGCTCTCTGAAACTCAGTGTGTTACAGAAAGTGGGACATGTAGCTTACAAACTCCAGTTACCTGAGGGAGCTAACATTCACCCTGTATTCCATGTAAGCCAATTGAAAACCCACGTTGGTCCTAATGCAGCACCACTGAACAACCTGCCTTTGGTTGGGCCTGATGGCGAGGTGAAGACCGAACCGGTTGCAATACTTCAGAGAAGAATGGTACCAAGGAATGGTGAACCTGTAACTCAATGGATAATTTTGTGGCAGAGTTTAACTCCGGCTGACGCCACATGGGAGGATGCATCGTTTATCATAAGCACTTTTCCAAACTTTAATCCTTGAGGACAAGGATTCAGCTTAGGAGGGGGTAATGTCAAGACTTCAGTAGGAAATCTGAAGAATTCTTAAGAAATTGGAACATCCAGTCTAAAGTTCAGGATCAGACAAGTTCAGGGAACAGATAACGCTTTGATCAGAAGTTATGAAGATCTAACGGCTAGAAACAAGTGGCTGATATACTACAGTGGATCCAACGGCTAGAGACTACTCTGTAATTCCTGTTTGGTTTCATGTCTTTGTCTTTTTGTGTTTTCCGTTGAGCTCTGGTCCTAGCTTAATTCTAGGTGTACTGGATGAACCTATTAATAGCCCACGGGGCAAAGAGTAAAGTAAGAAGTTGAACCCTAGTTTCTTTCTTGCAATAGGAGTAGAAGTATCGTAGCGTATTGCCTTGCGGCCGCCATCAGAAAGTTTCCTACTCCATTTTGTCAATAATCATTTCGGGGTCTTGAAAGGTGTTTATTGGAATAAGCGAACCTTGAGTCTTTAGGGCATGTTTGGATCGTGCCCTGAGCTCTCTTTGGTCTGATGAGGCGAGCCTGAGTTCTATTGTTCGGAGAGCATCTCCAACAGAGTGACTATTTTTATCTCTCTAAACCTATTTGGATAGCTAGCTAAAAAAATAGAGAGTTAAATTTGTATCTCACTCCAACAGCCTCTCTATTACACTCTCCAATCTGACAGTAGGTCCTATATGTTAGTCTCTACTTCTTCCTTTTTTTCCCCTCCCCCAACATCCTCTCTCTAGTTTGCTGTGCAGAGCCGATAATGGGGACGGGGGCGGCGTAGGCGTAGGCGCTGGCTGTGGAGGCGGGGCCGACGCAGGCGATGGGGGCTGGGGCAGCGCTAGCGGCAGGCGACGGGGGCAGTGCCAGTACAGGTGACAGGGCCTCGGCTGGCGCAGGTTCGGCCCTCTCACGTGTTCTGCCCTCTCGCTCGATCTGGTACGAGAGTGAGAGAAAAACACTTCTATTGGTGGGGGCCCAAAGATAGCAGCGATTTTAGCCAGTGGATTTGGCTGGCCAACTTTGGTCAGCCATGGCACCATTTGGTCAGCCGGATGGCTTGGTCATTCGGTTAGCAAGTCTGTTGGAGGCCTAAATTTTCTAAGGATAGCCAAATTTTGGCTAGAGAGCTATTTAGCCATCTTGTTGGAGTTTACCGGAGCCCGAGATAAAACACAAACACAATATGACGCTTTGTCATCTAGAAAACGTAAAAGCTATGAGGTGCGTTTGGTTCAGATGTGTACCTAAGTACCAACAGCAGCAGCATATCGATGCAGTTGTCAACCATCGATGCTTGGCCGACGGCTGCGGGTTTCGCGCCTAAAATGGAACAATGGCAGGGTCAGCCAGGGGGACCCGTAGGTAATCTTTTTTGCTGGAAGTTTGCACTAGTGTTCCTGCAACGGAGGCGGAGATGCGATGATATGGGCATGGGCTGGACATCTTCAGCCAGTGAATAACGGCTTCCTGCAAATTTCTCCCGGGTAGCAACCAACAGGCCAAGTATGGAAGAAAATGCTATTCCTTTGAGAATAAAAACTCTAAATCTGCAATGCACTAATTGTGATGACTGGATTATATTTTGTACTTATGATCCTGCAATTATTGCATCTGAAAATGTTGTAACAAATGCAATATTTAAGCACTGTACACCATGCCTTGCCAGGCAGACGGCGGACTCCGAACAAAACAAGTAACAGATTGAGTGTACTAGCGTGGCTCGTTTTATCACTTTGCTTGAGCTAGGTGCCACTTTTCTATGAGAAAGCACTAGTGTTGTGTCGGTGAGATCGTGAGTGCATTATCCTATTCGTTTAAATCCTATTGTCCATAAATATTATATGTGGGTGTGTTTTTAATACGATTTTAGTGATGTTAGAGATATGTATAACTAGTACAGCCCGTACATACACCCCTCATTAAGTACTAATTACCCTCTATCATTATTATTAGTGCTTAATGATTCTTAATTATAAAATAATATATAAATAAACAGAGTTAAAAGTTTTAGATTTCAGTTGAAAGTTTCAAAAATCTAATTAAAAGTTTCAAATTTTGGGTTGAAAATTTTAAATTTTGAGCAGATTTTTTAAAATTCTAAGTTGATAGTTTTTAAATTTGAGTTGAATGAGTTTTAAAAATCGAATTGAAGTTTCAAAATTAGAAATGAAAGTTTTAAATTATTAGTATAATGTTTACTCAATTTTTTTAATATTTTTTTTTTTATATATTATTATTTTTTAATTTTTTAACATACCGTGGCCATACGCGCGGGTGTGGCAACGTGCGTAGCAGCTTTTCTGGTGAGAGATTTGCCACTAGTCTTTCTTTTTTAAGCTTATGTTATGAAGAGTTCGAATCTAGAGGTTTAGATGAAAACATTCCTCGTTTTCTATAATCACGCTTCTCGAACATCTAAATAGTGCGTTTTTTATAAAAATTTTCTATATAGAAATCGTTTTAAAAATTATATTAATTTATTTTTTAAGTTTATAATAGCTAATACTTAATTAATCATATACTAATAGCTTATCTCGTTTTATATAATCAATTTTTCTCCTCATCCCTTATCTTCAAACTAACGCTTAGTGTATATTCGCGGTAGTGGCGTATGTGCGTTTGCATCATGTAATAAAGAAAATGAACTTTTCATTTTCGAAGAAATAGTAGAAATGCATTCTTGGCGGGCGCCAGCGGTCAACCTTGTCAGCTACCCAAGTACGCGTTACTGTTAACTGAAAACGAACCACCCTCCACCATTCTCACCTTCTCCGATCTCTCATCGTTCCCAGCCTCCATGGGGACGGAGGCGGAAGCCGCCGGACCGGACATCGAGGCGCTCAATCCGGCGGCTGAGGCTGTACCAGCCGCCTCCCTTCCCCGTACGCCTCTGGTCGGCGGCGGCACTCCACGGCGACGACCCTCCCCCTTTTTTTCCGGCCGCAGAGGGCCTGCCGTGCTGGTCTGCCTTCTTCCGTTGCGGCGACGGCGAGCTCCGCGTCATCCTGAAAGCGATCCTCCTCCTCTCCACTCACTCCGGTGAAGCTCTCTCTCCTCCTTGCAGCGCCTTCGCGTGGTGTGGGGTCCGTTGGGGATCGGGCGCGAGTGCGATCGATCGATCGATCGGATTTCTTGCGCGTCAAGCTAGGAACTTTGTCGGCAGCGGATTCGCATTGCGGGTCCATGCGAGCGGTAGGGTTGGGGATGTAGGGGCCATTTTTGGCTTTCTTCCATCGGTCCCAAGGGGAATTGGCCGTTAGCTCTCGCTATTTTTGCTGTGGTTAATGAAGCAAATATAATTATTTCTGAGAGCACAGACAGCAAAATGTTCACGATTTTAGGAGTGTTTTGAGGACTGGTGTTGAGTTAATTCAGGTGTGTTACCATGGTGTAATTGGTACGCCCAAAGCTTTGTGGTTACAGATGCAACTTGTCTCGGATTGAACAAACAAACAAATGAGCAAGATTTTGATGCCCTTTTGGGTTATGACTGCTAGGATACCTTTGATTTGATTGATTTCTTTATAGTTTCAGAAATATGAGGAAGTTAACTTTCTAGTTTCTACCATGTGGGTGATTCACGAAGGTAGTTTAGAAATGATCCATGTAGTTGTTTCTCTCTTGTCCAGTTCAAAATTTTCAGCCAACCTGAGCAACTGGCTTTTGTGGAATGTTTTGGAACAAAAAACAATTTGTACAAATGGTTGGAATATAGTTCCTGTTGGTTTGGTGATAGAAAACATCATAATATACATCAGAATTTATATCTTGTAAGCATTTGACCTCACCTCAGGAATTGTTCGTGCAACTTGGAATTTGGTTCTGAAATGAAACAAGCTGACTTTGCACCTTATTTTTGAGTTGAACCAACCAAGCCTGCTCATATATGTTCTTTATAGATTTTTTTCAAGTGATTTGGGACTTGAGCTCACAAATGGTCCCAAGCTAGGATTGGTTTACACCAGAGTTAAATTGAGCACGCATTTCTGGCTCTCCTAGAGAGCTGACTTGGTTCAAATTAGCTTCTTTAGGTGAGCTGATCCAAGTGTAGCCTGCCCTGGCTCGTTTTATGTACACTTGTTTCAACTGATGAAAACATGACTGATCTTAGATGCCTAAGACATGCTTCTGTACATTTTTTTTAACTAATCTTCTTGCCTAAATTTGAGATTGACAGGGGAGGTTGCATTACCAGGAGGGAAGGCTGAGGAGGGTGATGCTGATGATGCAGCAACAGCACTGAGAGAGGCAAAGGAGGAGATTGGGCTTGATCCTTCTTTGGTCACTGTTGTTGCCTCTTTAGAGCATTTTTTGTCAAAGGTGCAATGACCTTTGGTCTTCTTTTACATCAAAACTGAAAAAAAATTCTTACATCAGAGAAAACAGTGTCGCAATGCATCAATCGGAAATAGGGAAACCTTTTCTTTTATTTTTTTTCAGGTGTTACAATTACAAATATTTACACATTCTTGCAGCATCTTCTGGTGGTTGTTCCTATTGTTGGCATCCTCTCAGATATAAAAGCATTTAAGCCTGTTCTTAATGTCGATGAGGTAGATGACATTTTTGATGTACCGCTGGAGATGTTCCTCAAGGTCAGTATATTTATCTTCTGACCATATTAATTGAAAGGCTTCACATGGTTCCCATTTTATGGGGGTGGTAAATTTTCCATCCTTGGTTGGATGTTTATGATATTTGCAGTTTGCTGTGCAAAATACGAATTCAGTGCTGAAAATGTCCAAAGCATAACTGAAAAGTTACCATACTGCAGTGATTTACTATGGAATGTGCTCTGCTATGTACATTGATGTATTGAACTACTTTGGAAAGTGACCAGAATTGCATGGGTTAATACAATAAAATTATTATTATGTGCAAATAATGGAAAAAGTGTTTTGTCACAATAAAATTATTATTATGTGCAAATAATGGAAAAAGTGTTTTGTTCCATTTTTTTGTTTGGACATTGACATCCATCCATTTCGGAATGCTGCAGGATGAAAACAGGACATCTGAGGAGCGTGAAAAGATGGGGCAGACATTCACAATTCATTACTTCAATTATGAGAAAGAGAACCAGAAGTACTTAATCTGGGGTCTGACTGCACGCATCTTAATTCATGCTGCTTCAGTTGTATACCAGCGGCCACCAGACTTCCCTGAGCGAAGAGTACAGTTCAACTTGCCAAAGTTCTGAAGGGACCATTAGCAGTAACATGATCGGCACATACTAAATAGTATAACTTACAATGGAGTTATATCAATTGAGTCGTACAGAGACAAAATCACAAAAAAGGTTTCTGTAGAATATATCTTGTATTCTTTGTTCCATTCTTTACACAACACATTGATCACGTTAACGTTTGTTACAATGTTTATGCTATATCTCTGTTGATGTGACCAAACAGTTGCACTAATGCAGTTGGGTTTTATATGTATAACATAAATCAGATTGGGTGTTGAGTGCGTTAATGCACTAATGCAGTTGCACAATTAGGAACAGAAGTTTGTGAACACCTACCAGATTGTTGATCCTGTTGATTCTCCATTGGTCCATTGCTTCTGAAACCTGTTTTGCTGCATTGTTTATCTTTTCTTGACATCTTTTGCTCACTACAATCAGAATATGGAGTTGTTTTTCTCATGTCTCCATCGCACTAGTTCTGATGATGTGTCACAAATACAAATGGGAGATCCAACATGCCCAGCATGAAAACTTTTACAGTGGCATGCTTGGATTGCGCAACTCAAACTGAGATAGATTTAAAGAAATGCAAAAGAAAGAAAGAAATGGTAAACAATGGATTGCTAGTGCTTCTACCAGTCTGTATGCACACAATATACTAGTAATAGCGTTGCTAAACAGTTTGTTCAACAAAATATATTCTTTTTTTTACCTGCTTTCTCAGTAACACACTTCACATCACAGTGTTACTTTGCCTTGTTTTCTGTTTGCTTTTTAGCCATCGTGTCCTCCTGTGGTTAGGTACTGTACTGCAGGATTTCCATGGGCTTTCTGAAAAAGCTAAATAACGAGTAGTGGGAGCTTTTTGGTGGTAGAATTTTAGAGCAGATTCATGGAGCCCACAAAGCATGCCTCTTGCAAACCTTTGGGACGTTCGGTTAATCGTGAGGGGGCCTCCATAAATGTCACTTCCATGGATTCCATCATCCACAAAAATCAGATCATGCACCGCCATTTCTTACCTGTGCTTCGATTATTGGCACAGGCAATGACATGGTTTTAATGCTTCTTTTGGAAGCAAACGATTTGAGAAGGAATTTTTGTAGAACTTAAATCCTATAGAAATTTTTTTATTTTGTCTTTTGGAACAGATTGGAACTTTCATAATCCTGTGAAATTCCTTTAAAATGGCTCAACAAAGTTAATTAGGATGAGGGTCACAACCTCTCAGAAAATTTCAGTTTCAGTTTATCTCTCTTATCCAATTCCTGTGTTTTTCGTGTAGCATAGTACAAAATGGTTATTGTTGCTTTATTATATATTATTATTTTGTAATCCTTTGTTTTGTACATTCGTTCCTACCAAATTCTATGTTTCAAGCACTAAGGGAGGTAATGGTTTTCACAAAACATGCCAATGAAGGTGACTTGAGACAGAAATTCCCACTCAAAGAAACTTCCAAACCCTTGTGCTTTATTCCTTTTCAGCTTTTGCAACACCACTGCACCTTTGTGGTGTTCAGGGTTTCAGACAGACAGACAGGGATGTTCACCTGTGAAGGAAAACGACGGCAACACTAGAACAGAAGCTAAATGGATTATCTGAAATTCAGTGGTAGGGGTGGTGTGTGCTTGTTGTCTTTGGTCAGACAGGCGTGCACCTGCAGTCCCATCGGCTCTGCATTTCTCCCTGTCCATTTCTTCAGTCTCCTTGCATGCCATGCCGCCCTGCTGCTCTGAAAAGATGGCGAATTGGTAATGGGCATCCATAGCAAGATTGCCTTTGATTTTAAGTTTTTAATTTGGACATAATGGTGCTAAAACATATAGATATTGTATGGTTGATAATGTTCGAGCTAAAATGTTTTGTGAACTCCGTTCTGAAACAGATTTTGTGAAGTCTTTCAATACATAGTTTTGCACAGAGTGTGGATTTTTTTTTTGACACAGAAGATGGAATGGAATTGTGGTCTTTTTGAGGGTAAAAGTTTTAATGGAACATTTGTTTGAACTTTCTGTGATTTTTCAGTTAATGTGCATCCTGAAAAACTAGAATTGTAAAAATATGTCATGCTGAAAATCCTTGAAAGGCAAGCTGCAACAAGCTGACCACTCTGCTTGTGACCCTGTCATCTATCCTGTCAGAACCATTGATCCGTCTAGGCTATCCGAGGAGACTCCCGTCTTCTATTGCTACCACTACATGCAGGGCCAGTTTGGTTTGATGTTAAAATTGACCTTACCAATATTTGATCATTTCAACAGTGTTTACTATTCATTTGGATTAAAGCCAAATTTTGTCAAGTCTAGAAAAAAATAGGCTACTTCAATATGTAACTTAGGCCATTTTGGTTTCAATCCAAACACAACTTTGCCTTTGCCAGAATTGTTCATGCCAAAAATTGCTAAAATTTAATGGTGATAAAGACTGATAAGGTTAATTTTAGCCTCAAACCAAACAAACCCACAATTTATTATTCATGGACAAGTTAGTGGTTGCTGTGCAATGGCGTGCTGTGCGGTTGAATTCAGTAAGTTACAAAACTGAAAACAAAAATTCACTGATGCTGATGCTGATACTGTCCCCTGATAAACTATCCATGCAGAGGATAAGTTCTTGCGTCAGTTAGTGACAAAGGACTTAAAGTCGGTAAAACATTTTCTCTGGTATCTACCAAGGATAGTTTGGAGTTTAGCACTTTGTAATACTTTTCTTCAGGACCATGCCACCAACAAATGTACATGTTACTGTAGATGCAGCCATGCACTACACAGATGTATGGCTATGGTCCAGACAGTGTCCACAGTTGCATATCCTGACAGATGCAGGCCAAAAGTAATCCTAACCACAAATCACCCAACTTTTTGGATCTAAGCCCTGCAGGCAAGAAAGGTGAGGGACGAAGAAGAAATAGAGCCAGCACAGCTTTCTGTACAACCTCTTGTTCTGTTGCTGTCCCTTGATCTCACCACAGCTGAATGCTCCCAACTGAACAGCAGAAAGCTGCAACTGAATGAAGAAGTGAATATGAAAAAAATTACAGCAGGGATAATTAGTAATTGCCTACTCCCTCCGTAGAATTTGGAACCTGAGGCAGTAATAGTCACTTCAATAAAAAAGACCCAGAGTCTTAACGGCTAGCGCCACAAGTTGGTGGGTTAGCCGGCCTAGGCTCGAGCCTCACCCCCAATCACTGTATCTGATACTTGTGTGATGACTGAAGATGTAAAATTGAAAAGGCTGCTCAACAAGTTCAGGTACAACAAGAGGCACCTTTTTCACTTTTCAGGGTCTGAAATGAGCACAGGAAGATGAAGATGGTCCACAGAGTCGAAGTGGTAGAACCATCTAACTTAATAACCCAAATCTTTCTCGACATTGATACTTCAGACAAACTGGTACATTAACCCATGAAAATACTAGAATGAGCTATACATAAAACATATTTACTTAAGTAGTTATAGGTTGCTGCTTCAAGCTGAATGCTGGATACTTGAGTACAGTAATTAACTTCAAGATTTTAGAACTACTAATTGTAGTTGTGATATGCTAATTACTTTTTAAAGAGCGTGATTATGCTAACTGCTAAGTCAGCTACTGTTCAGACGTCATCAGTGCTGGCTTCTGTGATCAAACAAGGAGAGGTTTCTCCTCCATGGCCTTCTCCTTGCTCTCCGGCCTGACCTCCAGCAGCAGCTTCACCACGGACCTCATCGACGGGCGGTTGATCGGGAGGCTGGACGTGCAGAGCAGCGCGACGTTGAGCGCTCTGCGCGTCTCGTCGCTGGGCGCGCCGGCGAGCCTCGGGTCGAGCACGGAGTCGACGCCGTTGCGCTCGACGCCGCCGCACACCCACCTCACCAGGTCCTTCTCCCCGAGCTCCGGCCCGGCGGGCATCTTGCCGGTGAGGAGCTCCAGCATCACCACGCCGAAGCTGTACACGTCGCTCTTCTCCGTGATGCGCAGCGTGTACGAGTACTCTGGGAACACATACGCAAGAATCGTCAGCTCGTCGGCGGTGACATCGGCATGGTGATCGGAGGTGTGCAATGCAATGCAATGGAACTCACCGGGGGCGATGTAGCCGCATGAGCCGGCAATGGCGGACACGGTGGCCGGCGCGCTGGAGACGGCCCTGGCGACACCGAAGTCGGCGACCTTGGCGCGGAGCTCGGCGTCGAGCAGGATGTTGTTGGACTTGACGTCGCGGTGCACGATCGGCGGCGCGCAGTCGTGGTGGAGGTAGGAGAGTCCCTCGGCGGCGTCGACCATGATGCGGTGCCGCGCCGGCCAGTCGAGGAGGCCGCCCTTGCCTCCGTGGAGGAGGTCGCCGAGGCTGCCGTTGGGCATGTACTCGTAGACGAGCAACCGCCGGTCGCCGCTGCGGAGGCAGCACCAGAGCTTGACGATGTTCTTGTGCCGTATCCTGCCCAGCGTCGCCACCTCCGCCTCGAACGTGTCCTTGCCGCCGCAGCCGCCGACTTCCACGGCCGCCGCCTTCTTCACCGTTCCGGCGTTAGTCCACAGCTTCTTGACGGCGACGACGGCGCCATCGTCGCCGCCGACGTGCCCGAGGACGGCCTTGTACACCTTGCCCGCCGCGCCCGTGCCTACCACGTTGTCCTCGTCATCGAGGCAGCTCAGGATGTCCTCCTCGTCGAACTCCGTCTTGTGGAACGACGTAACCACCCACCTCGACTTGTCGCCGGCGGCGTTATCCGCGCCGCGCCTCCTGTGACTCCTCCACTTGTAGAAGAACCACGAGACGCCGAGCAGCAGCATGACGCCGGCGATGGTGAGGATGGAGGCGGTGACGCTCCCGTCAAGGCCGCGGCGGCCGGCGCGGGCTCTGCGGCCGCTCGGGCACGAACCGCCGGTGCACAGCCCCGGATTGCCGAGGAAGCTATCCTTGTATATTTCGCCGGTGAACAGAGGAGGCAGGGCGCCGGTGAGCCGGTTGTTTGACATGTTGAACAGGCTCAGCTTAAGGTTCTCGAGTTGCACCGGCACGTCGCCGGTGAGCTCGTTGTTCGACAGGTCGAGCGAGTTGAGCACCGGGAGCTCGCCGAGCTCGGCGGAGATGCTCCCGGTGAGGCGGTTGTCCGCGAGGTCGAGCTGTGTCAGCTTCTGCCACCGTCGAACGCCTCGCGGCAGCTCGCCGGAGAGCGAGTTGTTCCTCAAATCAAGCCGACCGAGCGTGGTGACCACGGTCAGCGACGCCGGCAAGGGCCCGGAGAACATGTTGTTCGCCGCCGAAAGCTCGAACAGGTTAGGCAGGCTGCCGAGCTCCGGCGGCAGAGCGCCGGCGAAGCGGTTGTCGGATATCAGCAGCTGTGACAAGTTCCACGCCGTGGCAATGGCGGGCGCGACGGCGCCGGACAGGGTGTTCCCGGCGAGCTCCAGAAGGTACAGGTGCGGAAGGCCCCACATGTCCGGCGGCACGGCACCGGATAGCCGGTTGTTCGGCAGCCGGACCCGCGTCAGCGTTCGGCATTGCCCCAGCTCAGCCGGAATCGGGCCGACGAGCTCGTTGTTCAGCATGAGAAGCTGCTCCAGATTCTTGGCGCTGCACAGCGTCGCGGGAATCGCGCCGGAGATACGGTTGTCCGATAAGTCCAAGAACTCGAGCGGGCTGTTCTTCCCGAACTCCGGCGGCAACTCCCCGACCAGCCGGTTCGTGAACAGCCTCAGGTCTCTCAGCGCCGCCGCGTCACCCAGCGTCGCCGGCACGCTTCCGGTCAGCTCGTTCTGGTACAGGTGCAGGCTCTCCAGCCTCGGGGCGAGGAACAGGTCCGCCGGTATCTCGCCGGAGAGCTGGTTCATGGCGGCGTCGAAGTACCTCAGCTTCTTGAGCGCCCCCATCCCCTCCGGCACACTCCCGGTGAGCTGGTTCGAGTAGAGCTCGATCTGGACGACGCTCTCCAGCCTCCCGATTCTGCTCGGAATCTCGCCGGTCAGGTTGTTCGTAGAGAGGTCGAGGTTAACGAGGCTCTTCAGGTTCCCAATCGACGGCGGGATATTCCCGACGAGGTTGCATCCGGCCAGCCACACCACGCGTAGCCCCTGTATTCCAGTGACCTCCTCCGGCAACGGCGACGGCGCGAACTGGTTGTACGCGAGGAGGAGTTCCTCGAGGGTGCTCACATTGCCCAAGAACGCCGGGAACTCGCCTGACATCTCGTTCCCCGCCAGGCTGATCGTCAAAAGGGACGGAAACCCCGCGCCGTAGCTCCTCGGGACCTCACCGGAAAACCCATTCCCGGAGAGGTCGAGGTGCCTCAGCGACGGCATCGCGGCGAGGCAGTCCGGCAACGGCCCAGAGAGCTCATTGTACGACAGGTCAAGCCGTGCCAACGACCGAAGCTCACACAGCGGCGCCGGGAACTCGCCGGAGAGGGAGAGGTTGGAGAGCATAACGGAGGCGACAGCGGGGTGGGACGGGTCGGAGCAGAGGAGGTGCGGCCATCGACACAGGGAGAGGGACGGCATGAGACCCGGGTCCCACGCGGCGAGCGCGGAGACAGGGTCGGAGAGCGCGGCCTTGGCGGCGAGGAGGCTGGCGAAGTCGGCGGGGAGGGAGGCGGCGGCGAGGGGGGGGAGGAGGAGGAGGAGGAGGAGGAGCAGGGGAGTCATGGGGGAAGCGTGGAGTTGAGACTTGAGAGGAGTGGAGGGAGTGGGAGTAGTTGGGGGGTCGGAGGCTTGACTGCTATTAAGGGGGTTTGGGTTTTGAGGTGTAGGTGACTGACGTGTGGGGCCCTGGTTTTGTGTCAGTTTAGAGGGAGATTAGGGTCTTAACCTTCCATGCCATGAGGGTGACTGAGTGGATATGTTGTTCTTTGCTATGGCGACAGAAGGAATCTACACCCAGAGTTAGAGTATGCATGTGGATGGTGCAATATCTATACGAATATATAGGGCTGAAAACGGTCGAAAATAATCGAAAAAACCCTTAAATCATTTCTATTTCTATATTTTATACTTGAAATCGGAAACGGTAATATCAGAGATGGAAACGGCTTCGGAAAATTCAAAAACATCGGAAACGGAGTTGCTCGGTCGGAAATTCATCGATATTGGTCGGACATCCATGAATTCGGATCGAAAATAACTTTACTTCACATGTGATGTCCAGAGTAACTCACATAATCACTAAATATAATAATAATGATATCACATAATAATCATCCATTACAGAAAGCAATGTCAATAATTATCCAATATGACAACATACAAAAGCGATGACAATGTGATAATGTGACAATGTCAGACCCTTTACCGAATCAGTATCATTGATAAATTTCTGAATAAATACGCTAAAATTCGGTAAATTTCCAAATAAATACGGTAAATTTCAGAAACAGTCGGTAAACTACTGAAACCATTTCCAATATCGTTTCTAAGACCCAGGTATCAACGGAAAATAGAAAACGCACCAGTACTGAAAAAACGAAAAACGGTCGGTAAAATCCGGAAAACGACGTCAGTTAGTTCAGAAATTTTACCAACCGTTTTCAGCCCTACGAATATATGACTATACTCCTAAGGCAGTGGTGGTGCCACAGAATCTGCCACCCCTACCTGCTCCCGTTGTAAGTTTTATAAATTACTACTAAACTTCGTAATATTAAAAAACAATCAAATCTAAATGGATAGCTACATATAAAATTAAATTAAGGTAAATATTTCTTATCGAAAAAAGATGAGTAATAAATTTTTTAAAAAATATTTTTATTTATTTTAAATAATATTATAATATATATTTTTTGTCGTAGCAAAGCACGGGCTCAGCTAGTAATGCAAGAAATCAGGACAAGATTCCTATGGTTTTTAGGTTGCACCACAACCTTGTCAGGGTTGAAGCATAATATAAACATTATAAGTGTTGGAAAAGTTTCACATAAGAAAATATTCGGATTGTATTCATCTGAATTCCTTACTCACACATGATGATCAATTGTGATCAAACAGTTAAATGACAACTTTGTCATCGAAATCTTTCAAGAAAAATGTAAATCGATATATACTACTCCCTCCATCCTAAAATATAAAAACTTCTGGCATTCAAAATTTGTCCCAAAATATAACAACCTCTTCACTTAGATTTTCCTTTCGACCAATCACAATCTTCCGTCTTTGAATTTTCTCACCTACTTTCTCTTCTCAACCAGTCACAGCAACCCTCTATTTAATTTCACATGCTTTTCTAATATATATGTTCAACCCTAAAATTTCTTATATTTTGATACTTGGAGTCAGAGGTAGTATTTTATTAGTTAAATCAAATGGCATTTTACGAAGTCTTTAGAAAACAATTTTACAATTAAATAATTGGCAAAGGATAGCCCTATAGGACTATTCTTTTTAAAGGACAATGACAATGTACACTTATTATAAATCTACTCTTACATTCACGCATTGAATTTTCGTATTTGAATAATCCTATCTAATTATTTAATTAGGCCCTTTTCTCTCCATCATTATTTTACTTTTGTCTACATGAGAACTGTGCTGTGTCGTAGCGTTTTCTTCTCTTACAACATATTAGAAAGTTACGTAAATAGGTGCCGCCTAGGTGGTAGACGTGGTGCAAAATAACCTTATTTTTTTCTCAAGGGTGTTATATATTAGGACAAAATTAATAATATAGTCAACTATTAGCTATAAAAATCGACACATTATATACCACCAATCTAATAGCCCAGTCATATAATAGTTGATTATAGATATATACTAAACCATTAATACCTAGCCCACTGCTCTCTCGCCCAGCTTGTTAGAATCCGTGCTATAAAACTGGCTATAAATTTATAGCCCACTTTTCTTTTCTTTTCTCTCCTCTCTTCTCCACTTAAGCACAACTCTAATGTGTTAATTCTTATAGCTCGTTTATATCACCTTGTTGTATTTATTGTTATATGTTAATTTCGCAATCATGGTTTTTTTCTTGTTTTAAGATTTGTGTTGAAAATTAAACTTTCGCATCAGCTAAGGAGTACATATTACACCTTTTGCTTACATTTTTGGAATTACTATTAAATCAAGTATATTGTATTATGGGCAGAGCCTCATTGAGATAGACTAGAGTGCTCAATTATTTTTTATAAAAAAAATCGTCACTGTTTATCTGCAACCGTTGTTTCTTGGATTACATTGCATGTCAAACAAGTTGCCTCAACACTACAGTAGCACCGGTAGATGGCCACAAGTTTCCCTCTCTTCTATCAGCATGAGATTAGCATGAGGAATAGCGGACGAATTCAATTTGCGACGTGTTGGTAGGTACACATGGGCGTGGGTATGCATGCAATCTTGTGTGACCCTAGTACCGTGGAGTGCGAGATTAGCGAGAGCTCAAGCCCTAAGCAAGTGCATGCTAATTAAGCAAGAGCTAGGCAGTAGTTGGAGCAGCAAGAGAGGCATGCATGCATATATAGGAGCATGTATTGCGTGTGATGTGCAACAGCTTTGGCTGTAGCTTCGGTTAAAATAAAAACCGGGAAATCTCATTGTCTAAAATAATGAGCAACCCGTTTTTACGGATATATCCGTACGGACGAGCTAGGGGCTCTTTTTTTTTTACCTGCGCTTGGTGTTTGGGTTGGTTTTTGAGCCAAACATGTCGGTTTATCTCTATAATTTTAAAAATACACCTATAAAAACTTAATTATCATATTTAAACTTTTTAAGTCATGATAGCGTGGCGACGATTTAGCCACACCACCTCAGAACACGGTTGCCACACCCCATGCCACGAAAATGTCACAGTATACCTTGCCACGATATAATTTATATCGTGGCAACCTTTGCACCATGCTAGACAACGTGATAAAAAGTTTATATTGAAAAATAAACTCTAAACTTTTTAAAATTTAAATAATAAAAAGTTTAAAGAAATAAATAGTTTTGCATGGCTCTGGGCGAAATATACATACATCGAGAAGTCTTTGCAGAGCAGGAGATTAACACCGTGTATACATAGCCCATTTTCAAAATCTTCCTAAACGAGTGATTTTTTAGGACAAGTTAATGATGAACCAATTTATTACTATTCTACTCAAACCGAATTAAATAAGCTATGTCCTGTGTAGAATCGAGGGGTTAGTTAACATCTCGTTTCTCTACGAACCAATTATGTGGGCAAGAGGCAGCTAGTGGTACTCGTGTCTTGCTGTTTACCAGTACCTGTGCCACTGTTGAGTTGAAGCCTTTGAGCGGGGTCTAGCCTTGTAGGCGTCTTCTGAGGCCATTTATAATACTAGTCACTTATAGAATTGGTCTCAAGGAGAGAGAGCGTCACATAGAATAGAGCTCCTATGAAGACTCCACCTCTACAATGGAGGCAACTTTTATGTATTTTTTTGTTTCAGTCTCTGTTCATTTTTTTTGTCAGCTCTTGTAATATTTGTTATTATCAAATCAATAAAAACTTTTATATTTTAGATCCTGTGACAACAAAAAGGACTACAAATATATCCTTAACCTCATATGAACCCACCTGTTAGCCGCTCATATGCTATGTTAACCCTCTCCCTCTCTCCTCACCCGATTCCCCTTCTTCTCTATAACACCTTGGTTTTCGGACAGTTAAAAACTATTTTAGTAAAAAATCCTAATTTTAAAAATTTTGGTTTTTTATGTGTGCTTAAGGATTAGTGCCATAGATCTCAGATCAAAATCTCCTTGAAACCCTAAAAACCTCGGTCCCAAACTCTCTCCTAAAATCCGAGACTCGAATTTTGCAATTCGACTGTCTCTTTCAAAAACTTCCTCGGAAAAATTCAAATTCAAAATCCTCTTCGAATCCCTTCTGAAGCCTTTGATTAAAATACTATTATTTCACTCCTCCCAAAAATTTTCCATCGAATACTCGGGTTCGAATTTTGCAATTCGAAGCCCTCCAATAAAAACCCTTCGAAATTCGCCTTTGAAGCCTTTCATTAAAAATCTCCTTATTTTTGTCTTTCCAAAAATTCAGGATTCCATCGAGAACTTCCTTCCTGAAATTGCCAAATTTATTTATTTCCCAAAACCCTCAAATCCCAAGAATTAAATTCAAGTTTATATATTCTTTCCAAACCCTCCCAAAAATAATTTCCCCAAATAAAACTTCGGATCGAGTTCCAAATAATTGAAATCTCCTTTAAAAGCCCTTCCCTGACCTCCTATTAATTTTCACCAAAAGTCCTCCTCAGAAAATCCCAAAGATTAAACTCCAATTCTAAAATCCCCTCGAGATCTTCCTTCCTACATTTCCTGTCCCAAAAATTCCCCAAACATTTCCCGAGTCACAATCCCATTTTTTTAAAAAATTAAAATTTTAGTCCGAAGCCTCTTCGAATTCTCTCACCTCCTTCAAAATCATTAATCAAAATTGTCCAAATAAATATATATACACCTATATTCAACTCCTAGACAAAAGGTGCTCCCATACAAAACCTCAGGAATTTTGTGGCCCAAAATATAAAATTTTGGATTAAATCCTTATTAGAAATTATCAAAAACCCTCGAAATAAATTCCTGGAAAATAAAAAAGAGTCATCATTCCTATCGGGCCGTGCCCTTCCTTTTCTTAGCCCAAGCCGAACCGGCCCATGCTAGCCCGTGCACGCGCTCGGACCGCCGACAACTGGGCCTCAGCGGTCAGTCCCTCTCGAGCTACGCCACGACCGCCTGTGAGCCAGCGAATGGATGGCCGCCGATTCCCCCGACCTCTCGGGCCCGCTTGCCAGCCCGCGCTCCATCGCCGACCACCAGGGCCCGAGCATCAGGTGAGCGACGCACGCCCACCCAACGGACCGCAAGCGGTCATCGTCGTCCTCCCTCCCTCGCCAGCACGCGCCCCACGTGCTCAAGAAAATGCCTCGGCTGTCGTGCCCAAAATATCTCCCCTATGTTTGTGTCACACCCTGACTTTAGCCACACAAAATTATACCTGAGAAAAATACCCAAGAAAATAAATTTAAAAAGGCTAGAGGAATTAATTAAAGGTGTAAAATGCAAGATAATAAATTATCGTGGCCGGGAATATTTTTCTTGTATTCTCTGTGCCAAAATACATTAACTGGATTTTTAGTGGAATTTTTAGAGCAAAGGAACTATTTTTAATAAATTAAAAACGCTTATCGGAATTTAAATCGTCCTGGAAAATCTTTTTCCTTATTCCTCTCTCCTTTTCTTCTGTTGGGCCGGCGGCCCGCTCCTGTGCCGGCCTCCCTCCCCCCGCGCCTGCACCCCGCGTCCGCGCCCGCACCCCTCGCTCGCACCCCTCGCCCGGGCCCGCGCCCTCGCCCGCGTGCCTCCTGCTGACAGGCCGGGCCTGCCTGTCAGCATCGTCTTCCTCCTCCGTCCGAATCGGGTGGAGGGGAAAATCCCCGGAGCCGTCCGATCTAGCGCCGCCTCCCGCCTCCTCCCGTGCTCGCACTCAGTTCAAACGGGCACGGACCAAGTCCGCCCCACCTCCCCGAGTTCCTCGGCATCCACGCTGTAACAGCCCACTTTTGTTGTTTGGTGCATAAAACTGTTTTTCCATCTGCATGCTCTTCATGTCATCTTTCATGCATGAAAAACCCAGCCTTGTCCCCAAGTTTCTTTTGGTTGGAAGCAAGCTGCCCCAATCGGACCATCCTCTTGGGGATTGGACGGTCCGAATCCTCCCGATCGGACTAGACGCCTCCCGATCGGACCAGCCGCCTCCCGATCGGACCTGCGCCCGCGCCATCGTCCCGACCCCGACCTCGCGCCCGCGCCCTTGCCTGCGCCCGCGCCCGCGCCCTCGCCTGTGCCCGCGCCCTCTCGCTCCCGAGCTCGCGCCCGGACTCTGCTCCCGACCTCGAGCCCGCGCCCGCGCCCTCTCGCTCCCGACCTCGAGCCCGCACCCTCGCTCTCGAGCCCGCGCCCGCGCCCTCTCGCTCCCGACCCCGCGGCCACGCCCGCGCTCTCTCGCGCCCGCGCCCTCTTGCGAGCCCGACCCCGCGCCCTCTCTCTCGCAAGCCCGCGCCCGCGCCCTTGCCTGCGCCCGCGCCTGCGCCCACGCCCTCGCCTGTGCCCGCGCCCTCACCCGCGCCCGCGCCTGTGCTCTCTCCCGAGCCCGCACCCGTGCTCCCTCTCTCCCGAGCTCGCGCCCGCGCCCTCTCTCGCGAGCCCGCGCCAGTCAGCTGGCTTTTTAGTCCGCCTATCTATGTTATCATCGGCTTCTAGCTGATGCTCAAGTATGCGAATGCTATCGGCAATCGGCCGGTTTGCTTCTCACTTATAACATCATCGGTTTGTATCAATCTGTATCGGCCGATTGGTTTCGGCGTCAACCCAGAGACAGTCCTGAAGTGTGAATCTTCGACACGTGATGCTATCTGTTGTGCTCTGTCCTCCATCGTCTAAACGAGATCACGCCAGGATCTCTCTCCGCCCGTGCGGCTCGACCAGGTGGCTTCCTCTGCGCGCCCCAGACCACGTGAGAGGGAGAGGCAGAGCCGCCTTGGGACCTCGCGAGATGCCCCCGACAGCCTCAGCAGCGCCCTGCCCTGTCCCATCTGTCTGCTGCACGCTTGCCCGCGCGCACGCCATCGCGAGACCGTGGAGCAGAGCAGCGCCCTCCCCTCTCCTCTCCCTTCCCTGCCTTCCTTTTTAACCAAGCCTATGTCCTTCTGCTTCCCCAGCTCGCCCTCTTTCTCACCTGCCAAGGACCCAAAGGTTTGCCCCTTGGTTCGCTGAGAACGTGAGGTGCCGCCCACGGCGCCGGCGAGCACACGCTTTCCGTCTGAGAGCTCCGGTGAGTTTTGCCGTGTCTCAGCTGTGTCACCCCGTGTTCCTGCCCGACCTAACTCCGTTTTCATCCTCGGCAAGCAGCAGGCACCACCGCAGCCCCATCGCGTTTTGCAACGCCGACCGGGTGCCGCCGTGACCTTCCAGCCGCTGAACTGCGCCCTGGTGAGTTAGCGCTGTCCTGGCCGTATCACCATCTTCCCTTCACTCTTTGAGCTCATCATAGCACTTGTCTGTAGCCTCCATCACGAGCGACCCTGTTGCCGAGCCGACCACCGCCTCAACGTCGCACCCCACAGCCTGCACTCTTCGGTGAGCTTCTGTTTCTGCATGTACTTCCTTTTTATTCCTGGGAGGCCACTAGTTCTCCCCACGTCCTTGGCTTGGCCTGTCCTGCCATTGTTTTGCCATCCACCCAAGCGTCACCACCGTGGCCTCATGTGTGGATGAGGCTCCATCGGAGCATGGCCGCATGTAGTAGAGCCTTCGATCTTGCATGCAGGACCCCTAGAGCTTCCCCACACCCCTGCATCACTAGCCATTCACTAGAGCATGAGAGAACAGAGGTAGACAAGCCGTGCATTAGCTTGGCTTTTCATCAAACACCTAAGGTGCGCTTGTGTTTGAGTGAGTAGCAGCCACCCCATCAGCCCCATGCAAGCCGGGTTGGCCCCTCTAGCGTCAGAGTAGGATAAAACCCCGAGTAGAGTAGCTGCTGTCGTTTTCCCGTTTTTGCCGGTTGTCGTTAACGTGCGAAGATATGTAGTTCGCGCGTACGAAGACATCGTTTTTCGACCGAGGCGTTCGCCACTACCGAAGCCTTCCCGTAGGTTCCACCTGTACATCCAGTGACTCCTAGGCCCTAGAAACCCTCCACGCCCCCAAATGCCTTAGATTAAAACTTCACGCCCGGTGGATTTCACGTGTTAGGCCATTTTAGTGACGTGTGAGCGTGCGCGATTAATATCCTAGCAAGTTGGAGAATATCCACTTTTGGGAGTTGTCCTTAGGTTCACAGCAGCACACATGTAGGTTTCGTACCATAAAAATGCCCTAGAACCGAAAACGTCTCAAATAGACCACCCGTTAAGTCGGTAGAATGTTTTCAGCCGTTTCTGCAGTTCGGTCGAGCAAAAACGCTGTTTCTCATTTATTTTCGATTTTAGGACAGAGCAGACTTCGTTTAGCCGTATCTCCCTCATACAATCTCGGATTCAAGCGATTCTTTTTCCTAAATTCATCTAAAATCATGCACTTGCATATTCTGCAAAAATATTCGTACTTCCTGTTCTGTTAAATATTTTGCCGTTGTTTTCATTGCATTCGTTTGGTATTCTCGTAGAACACGACGTCGTTGACCCGGTTGTGGAAGGATCAGAAGAGTTCCAAGAAGTCCAGGAACAAGGCAAGCACCCCCTTGATCAATTGCTCCTATATTTCAAACTTACAAACTATATTGATTGCAAACTATTATGCATGCGATGTTTTACTTGAAAATGTGTGGGATTCTTGGGTAGTTAACCTCTTGTTGCATATGCCCTATCCTTGTTACTTGAGTATCATGAATTCCTTGTCACTTATGTTGCCACTGAAAATTTGGGTTCATGTGGTTGGGAAGATGTCAATAGGTATGCTTAGTTTGCTTTTTAATCAAGGCTACTTGTTACTTGATTTTGGGATGTTGGGAAAAAGAAGCATTTGCGAAATTATGGAAATGAAAACAGTGGGTAATTCCCTTGTGCTCTTGGTGGAAAACAAAAACTGAAAACATGCTTTTGGACTTGGGCGAGTGGATGTAGTGTTCGGTGCCTTGTTGTGGTACCGATTAGGTGGTTGTCTCGCCCGGGTCACTAAGGACCGATTCTATGTGTAGCTAGAACCAAGAAGCACAGTGCAAACCACATGTGGCTCTTATGGGAGTTCCTAGCTTAAGTATATTGTTTGATACCTAGCAATAGACCCGCCGGTGTAGTAGTAGGTCATTTTTGTTGACATTGGGATAGTGCGGGTTATGGTTTTTGTCCATAGCTCGAAGGTACCTTGATTATTGTTCAAGGGTGACCAGCACATTGTATGAGCCTTGGGATTTTGGGAGGCCTCCCAACTCCCTAGGGATGGATCATAAGCGCGGATATTGCTAGGTCAACGGTGGAAAGGCTTTGTCATTGATGGTGTGAGCCTCCTGTGTGGTAGCTCATGTTGTCCTTGTCATGTGGTACAGTTGTACACACTCTCGAGAGTTAAAACTATTCGAATAGCCGTGTCCTCGGTTATGGACGACTTGGGAAATTCTCCACCGTAGTAGTTTTAATTTTGGAAACTGTTTGGGGAAAGATTTTGGTGCGAACGGGGAGTTTGCTGGGATGGTTTGTGGCAGCGTGTTGCCACTGTTGGCTGGCATGGGCAGGAGCCCATATGGTTGGAAACACTTGGGGTTGATGCTTATATACTTGTTTGCTGTGGTAGCTTGATTTTACAAAAATTTCGTTGCAAAACCGCAATGTTTTCGCTATGTATATTATGATTTATGCAAACTGCAGGACCTGAACCATTCCTTGTTTATCTTCGCATATTATGGAATACCATTGCAAACACTATAAGTCTTGCGGAGTACGTATTGTACTCACACACGCTTGTGTGACTTCTTTTTTTTAGAGATGGTTGAGGAGGACCCGACAATCGGGTACTTCTATGCAGCGGGTTTTGGAGACGACGACGACGGTGCTTACTAGGGCTTACCGGTTGGTTGCCTGTGGGCGGGCAGAGGCATACTTGCTGGTTTTTGGTGCCTCTATTATCTTGTTTCCGCTGTTGAACTCTTTGTTAATTTGCTGTTCTATTTGGCCGGTCGGCCTCTATGTAATCGCTAAAGTCTAGACTCTTGTACGACTTATGTTTGGACTGCTGTGAGCTGAACCTGTGATGTATGGATTATGATGCCAATGTTGAATGTGTGTGCTAGCAATTGATCGTGGGACTAGCACGGTACACACATAGGGTTCGGGGTCAAACCCGGGTCCGACACACGCCCCCTCACTCCCACGAATTGCGTGCACCATCTCCACGCCGCCTCACTCTCTCCCGTGCACGATTGGAGCCGTTCGGCCTCGATCTCTCCCGGCCGACTGCATAAAAAGCCCCTCCGCCCTCTCCTCCATTTTTCCCCCAACACACCGAGTTTCCCCGTGCTCTAGAACCCCCTCACCACCACGCACCCGAGCTCCCTCGTCTTTCGCCGACTCCGGCCATCGATTGCTGCCGTTCTGGACGCCGCCAGGCCATACCGCTACCGCCATCACCTCTGCCATGCCACACCGCACCTCGGCCGCCACTCCGTGGAAGCCAAAGCCCGCCGGACCGCCCCGCCCACGTGCACGGTGAGTATCGGTCCTCCACCTCCTCTCCGGCCGGTGATTCCCGCCGCGCCGCGTCTCCATTCTTCGCCCTAACTCCTCTTCCGTCCTCCTCATCCTCCAGGACACCTCGGCAACCGCCTCTCGCCCGTTCCCCGCAGTCGGAGCTCCGTCGCCGACGTCGTCCCGAAGCCACCGCCGCTTTTTCGTCGCCACCGTCGTCTTCGCGACGTCGCTTGCCGTCGCAAGCCATCGGTGAGATCCCCCTCTGTTTTCCCGTTCCATTCCGCCCCTCCGTGTGGTCGCCGCCGCACCGGGTGGTCGCCGTCGGCGACCATCGGGTCGCGTGCGTGCCGCTGCCTCCCACTCGGGACGGCCGGCTTCGGCCGCCACTCCCCAAGGCTGTCCGATCTGCCGGGTGGCAGATCGGGGCCGCCCGCTTGCTCGCCCGCGTGGTTGCCCGTGGTGGCGCCACGTGGTGCGCCCGCTCTCGGCCGCAGTGGACTTGGTCCACCGTGCGCCCACCTCTGTGCGCCGCTGGCCAGTGGGGCCCGCTGGTCGGCGCCACCTCTCCCTCCAGTGACGTCTTTAATTTGGTTTAATGCGCAATAAATCGCCTATTAATTATATTTACACTGAAAATAGCAGTAAAACTTCAATAAATCATAACTAATTCATACGAACTCCGATTAAGTCCATTCAAATTTCATTAAATCCAGAAAAATGCCAAGAATCCATTAAAAATACTTTCAGCCCATGTTTGATTGCCCCATGTACTGTTTTTAATTGTTTATGCATTGTTTGTTGTAGAATCCGACGCCGGTAATTCTCTCGCGTATTTCGAGATCGTAGCAGAGTACCTTGAGCTGGAGCAAGGCAAGTCGCACTGTTACTTTGATCACTTTGTACCTATTTTTCACTAAATTGCTTTGTTTACTCAAATAAACTGCATTATTTTAATATTTCATGTGGGTGGTTATTACCTATGCAATGTTAGGACTTAGCCATAGTTTTGAAACCTGAACCCTTGTCACCTGGGTAATAATGTGATTAGATTACAGTTCTTAGGATGCTTAGCCATGCTTAGCAACCTAGCTCACATGGGAATTAAATATTATTTCTTTTATATGATTCGACTCCATGTCGCAAAAGTGAAACTTTGGATAGGCTGATGTTAAATTATTAAAACTTAACCTAAATGGTGGGCTGTGGGTGTATGGTTTTGCTTGTCACACCCATGGCAATTAAGGACCGGTTCGCGGGAACCACTTGGGCAACTTCCCGTACTTTCCACAAGCCAGCGTGGGCAACGGCTGGGCTTGAAGCGTTTCTTCTCCCTCTCCTAGGCACCGAAGAAGAGGGTGAGCGGGATGGAGTTGGGTTGGCCCAGGGTAGGGTTGATCGGCTGCCGGATTCACCGTGGTGCAAGGGGGGTAGCCTGGCCAATATGGCGTGCCCTGTCGGTAGGTGAAACCTCAGCGTGGTGTGGATGGTTAGGGAGGGGTTTCGTGAACGGTCCTGTCACAGCCTCTCACGGGACATCGTGGTGATGTACTAGCACACGGGAACGTGTGTGGGGCTGTGTCTTGTGGGTACAGTTGTACACCTCTGATCAGAGTAAAACTATTCGAATAGCCGCGCCTGCGGTTATGGGCACATTGGCCAAGACTCACCGTGATTAGTCTCACCCTAGATAATTAATTTGGTTTTATCAAACTAGTGTTGTGGAAGGTGTTGAGTCCAGTCGACGTGGTTGAGTTGACCAGGGGTGACCGGTTAGCGTAGTGTAATGCTAGTCGGTGGAGACTGGTGAGTGTGGTGTAACTCTTATCAGTGACGCCTGGTGGTTGTGGTGTAACTTCCATCAGCGCGGCCTAGTCAACGTGGTGTAGCGTTGATCGGGAAAAGCTGGTCAGCGTGGTGTAACGTTGTCTGGTGGTGACTGGTTAACGTGGTGTAACGTTAATCAGTGGAGTCCGGGTAACGTGGTGTAACGGTACCCGGAGGTGTCTGGTGAACGTGGTGTAGCGTTCATCAGTGGAGACTGGTTGACGTGGCGTAGCGTCAATCAGTTGGGAATGGTTGGGCCTGGTTAACGTGGTGTAACTTTAATCAGTGGAGAATTAATATGATTAAATTAATCAACTTTTTACATGTTTGCAACTGCTTTTATTCAAAACAAACCCTATCCCATCTTTGTACCCTGTGCATATGCATAATTGTGGGTGTGATTTGTTGAGTACTGTGGGTGGTACTCAGCCTTGCTCCAATTTTCCCCTTGTGTTGGAGAGCGCGTCAGACGAAGATCATTCTGAGGAATAGGCTGGCTCCGCCGTCAAGTTGCTTGTGGAAATGGACGCTGCCGATGGACCCGTTGTTTATAGACTATCTTTACCTTTTTCCGCTACATTTTTGTAATATAATTTTACTCTGTTTGTAAGACTCTCTGTATGGCAACTTGGATTTATGTACCCTGGCTTTTCTGGACAGGGATTTATTACACATTAATGTTCAGAATTTCGGTGCGAATTTCTGGGCGTTACAGTTTGGCTCCGAGGTCAACGTCGCCTCTCCGTCCCGTCCCATCCCTCGCCGCGCCCATCTCTCGTTGTTCTCCTCTTCTTTTTCCCTCGGCACCGGTGCATGACGGTGGCCACTTGGCGCCATGGCCTGAGCTCCCGTCGCGTCGCGTCATCTCTGCCATGTGCGCACTCCGCTTAGCCACCGCCTTTCTTCCTCGTCGCAACACACCACTTCCCGCGCCTATAAATCCACTACGCCGTCATGCCATTGCCCCCAAGCCGAGCTCAAGCTTCTCTCTCTGCCACTACCATTACCTTTCAGCCTCGTTCTAATATGCCACTTTCATTGCCCAATCGACCAAGCCGCCGTTGTCGTTGAACTCCTTAGGGCGCTGCGATCTCCCCTGCCCCTCACCGCGACCGTGCCACGCCAAACCAAGCTCAGACGCCCAAATCCGCTCTCCGCCACCCACCATCATCATCGCCTCGGGACTTCGCTGCCAAGAAGGTAGAAGGCCCCTTTCTTCCCCTGTTCTCCTTCCCATAGAGCACCATATCCAAATCGATCCACCCCGGCCCCCTCTGCCGCTCTTTTGGTCGCCGGCGATGGCCATCCATCGCGCCGCCTCACCGCTGCCCACTGGACGCAGTAGCCCAGCTCCGCCGTCCCATCCCATCCGAGCACGCCTGCTATATGCCAAGCCAAAAATCCGAGCTCCACCGCCTTTCTTCCTCGTCGCGACACGCCGCCTCTCTAGCTTGTCGGGTTGTGCTCGCGCTCACCTATAAATGGCCGCCATCCCCCTTGCTCCTTTCTGTCCCTCGCCATGGACATGACGCACCACCTCGCTCGGTCTGAGCCCAATCCACCAACCGCCGCCGCTGCTATCTCTCCTCTTCGGTGAGCCCTCTCCTCTCTTCCTCCATATTTCCCTTAGTGGCCATGGCCCTCATCCCCCTTCATCCCGCGCCACGGCTATGCCATCCCCGGTGTTGTTGCACCGCCTTGCCCAATCCTGCGCTTAGTGCATCGCTGCTGCGGTGCACATTCCTCCCCTCACAGCCGCTTGGGATTTTGCCCGGTAAGAGGTCCAGCTCGAGCTCTCCTATCCCTTCTTAAACCCCAAGCCCACCATCGGCGCCGCTGCTTCCCGCCTCACCGCCAGCGCCTGCATCTCGACACCGCCGCCTCTGGCCTTCGCCGCCAGCTGCTGTCGATCGCCCCAGCCTCAATCCGAGCCGCTCAGAGTGTTCCTCATCCCCTCCGCCTTGCATCCCTGTGCCTTGCTCCTCCTTCATCGCCGCCGCTTGCCGGCGCCCCCTCGGCAGCCGCCCACCGTCGATCTCCCTGCTGGCCTCCCCTCCCCAAACCAGTTGCCGCCCCCATATACTCTCTCTCTCTCACAATGCCTTACAGGTGGACCCCACCCCTATCCCCTCTCAGAAACACTGACATGGGGGCCCAGCCACTTAAATCCCTCCCCTCTCACTAATTTAATTCCTCCAATTATTGAGTCACTGCCAAGTGGGTCCAGCATAATTAAAATTTTAATTAATCACTATTTGCAAATATGATCCATTGACATGTGGGTCCATGCACAGTGAACCACTCAATAACTCCCTCCTCTCACTGCATGTGGGCCTTCCTGTCCCTTTCTCATCTCTCCCCTACCTATGACATGTGGGCCCTACTCTCTTTCTCTCTCTGTGTCATTGACAAGTGGGCCAGCTCTCCATTTCTTTCTCCCAATCACTGACCAAGGGCCCCACCTGTCGGCCATTAATTTTTCAATATAATTCTTATTCCAAATATTCAAATTAAATCCTTTACTTTTTCTAGAAAAATCCCTAATACTTCAAAAATCCATATCTTTTGATCCATAGCTCTGATTGAGCCCGTTCAAGTCTCTAAATTTTTCTAAAAATGAGATCTACCTCATGGCACTATTAGTTATTAATAATAGTATATTATTTCTAGGGTTTTGTGTGTGTCTCTTTCGTTTCGTGCGTAGTCGACGCTTCGAAAATTCATCGGGCGTCGGATTCTTGCGAAGGTTGAAGACGAAGACTGAGGCAAGTCAATCCTTGACCATATTGCTCCTAAATTTAAAATATTTTATTTGCAAAATTGCATGGTTAGTGTGCACATTAAATTGTTCGGCCTCGGTTTGTGTGTCAAACCGACGAACCTTCCCAGTAGTTGCATAAATCCGGTAGGACGTTGATACCCTATTCCTTGTCACCCCACCTCGTGGTACCACGGTAACCGTGCTCTCTGAGTATGGATTCCGATGGGTCTACCCACATTACTATTGTTTGTCGATTGGGAAAAATTAGGGTTTTCAAAGATTTAAAAACCCGATATGCGATGTCGGCGGAATTGTGAAACAAAATTGATTGTGAAAATCCGCGGTGCAAAGTGATCGTCTATGTGGTGGCACTTCGTATTCGTATATAAGGACCGTTTCCTTAGGGAATTTCATCCGAACATCTCACAGTGCGACCACACGGGTGGAATGGGACGCCCCTGACTGAGTAATTAGTGTTCCCAGGATCGTTTTCGGTTGCTAATAAATGTGGGAGCGGTTGGGTGCCAAGGGGGCGATATACCCCCGTCCCTGAGTACAGGAAAAGAGTTCCTGGTACTTGGTTTGAGAACCCATTTATAGGGCAACGTGCTATCCTAGAAAGGCTCTGGAAAGGCCTTGTCGCGAACCTCCCCGCTTGGCTAGTGTGGAGTAAGCTCGTGTTGTGTGGAAAAAGCGTGCACCATTTTGTAAATGTCTACAAACTGTTCGAACAGCCGTGCCCATGGTTATGGGCGAATGTGAGGTGATTCCTCTAGCGTAGATTTTATTTGTAAATATTTGTGCAATTATTTTGCAGGTTGGGAATCATTATTAGAATCGGCCTCAGTGGTTGATGGATGACCTGAGTGGTCTGAAACAGGGCTGTGTGACCTGGGATGTCGTATGGCATCATAGATTAGGCTTCCCGAATGGAAGCAGTTTGTGAAATGAGTTGAGTTATGAATGGCTCGAGGATGCCACTGAGATGAGTTATGAGATGAGATGATGTCCTGGATAGGACGAAAGTGAAAGGAAAATAATAGAGGAAAAATGAGATTACGTCCTGGAGTGGATGAAACTGAAAATAAAGTAATAGATGAGGATACAGTGGAAAGCTGCTTGAGGGCAGACCCACTGAACCGCTGTCACGATCTGACGGCGGTACAAGAATACCTAAAATCAAGTAAAATTTGATTCGTCCGCTTGAGTTGTTGAAAAGCAATTCGTGGATAGGATCGAGGCGAGAGCCTCTTTCCAGTCACAAAGAGACAACTCGCACTTAGGTTTTTGAAAATGTTTTCAAATGAAAAGATTTGCGAAAATAAACTCCAGCCTATCTTTGATAGCCTGCGTAACTCATGTTTTCTGTGACTTGCTGAGTACGTAAGTACTCAATCTATTTCTTATCTCCCTTTATTCAGGAAGAGTGAAGTGGAAGTGAAGATTAGGGTTTCTTTCCTAATTCCAACCCGTTGCTTGTGGATTGGGTTCTCGCTGCGTTGTTGTTCTGCTGCTATTGTTCTGTTTGCAGTTTGCTGCTCAGGGCTTGCCCAAAGTCGCAACTTATAAAGGTATAGTATATATATATATATTTATTTAGCTAATTGCTATGGTACATCTCCGTTGACCATGGGTACCAGCAAGGTTTCCTGGGACTGGTACCGGCATCACGGTTCCGTGGGAGTTGGTTCACGCCAATCTCCTACGACGCTTCCTCTCTGGTATCACTGTAGGTGGTGCCAGGGCGGGGGCGTTACAGAGGTGGTATCAGAGCATAGGTTTGGTATAGGAACAAAACCCCTTATCTCATAAGGATGACCTTAAGGACAATATATTTAAATATAAAGACTATTTGTGAAAATTTTCTGCTCTCTTCTCTCACTCTAAATTTGCAAAAAGAATTTTCTCATCCTTCACCCCCTCAAAAGATATAGAATCTAGATACTTTCCCCTTTCTCGCCTGAAGACATGAAGTCTCCACGTCACTCGAGACAGGACATGAAGATGGAACCAAGAAGAGTTTCACCTTAGAAATCATCGCGAACTCGTTAGGAGTTTTGCGAAGATAGTGCGTGAATGTGTAATGTCTGGTAGTCCGTTCTTGCATGGTGTGTTCCAATCTTGGACTTGGCCACAACTAATTTGGTCTTCCCATTTGTGAAAAGAATTTTTCTTGAGTAAATTTCTTTTTCTTCTCTTCTGTTTTCTCCTCTCCTAGCATTTTCCCTCTTACCTTGACCTTTCTGGGCTAGAATGGCTCGTCGTACCTGTCGTCGAAACTGTGCCCTTAACCGCTACGGATACGAGGATGACCTAGCTCAGGCAGCCAACCATGACCTCCACGAGAATCAAAATATGGATCAAGTAGCAGATAATGGACATGAAATTGCCAATGAACCCGTCAATCAGAATGCAGACACGAACCAACCTGAGTTTTCCCCACCTCCACCACTTCCCATGAACCTTCAACAGCTCCTGGCTATGCAAACCCAAATATTGCAAGGAATAGCCCAAACTCTAGCAGGATTACAACAAGGGCAAGTACAAGCCTACCAACTCCAACCTAACCAGCACAATGGCAGATCAAAGCTGATAGACTTCCTAAGATCAAGACCCCCTGAATTCTCCCACACCATCGAGCCAGTTGAGGCAGATGATTGGCTTAAGGATGTAGAAAGGAAGTTAAACTTGGTACGCTGCACTCCACTGGAGAAGACCCTCTTCGTGGCTCATCAATTAAGAGGACCAGCATCGGAATGGTGGGAAAACTATTGTGCCGCACATGAAGATGCCGCGACCATCGAATGGAAGGAATTCGCGGAAGCTTTTCGAGCATCATACGTCCCTGAGAGTATAATCGACATGAAAAAGGATGAATGTAACAACCTCAAGCAAGTGCATAGCAGTATTAACTAATACCTAAGCCACTTCCATAAGTTGGCTCGATATACCCTGGAAGAAGTAAATACAGAGAAGAAGAAAATACGGAAGTTTCTAAAAGGAATGAATATGGATTTAAGACTTCAACTCGTGGCACATGAGTTCCCGACATTTCAGCATATGATCAATAAGGCTCTATTGGTAGAAGAAGCTGATAGAGAAACAATGGACATAAGGAAGCGAAAAACCTCACAGTTTGGTTTCCAACAAAAGGATGGAACTCCTCAAGGAACCAACCCATCCGGACAATTTAACCGAAGCACAACCCAGTATGCCCCTGCTACTGGATTCACTCTGTCGGCGGCACGCGGGCCAGAGGCGGCCCACGGCATGGCCGGCCCGGTCCGCTCCCCTCCCGTCCCGCCCTCTGTATCGGACCGTCCGCGCCCCAATCGGACTGTCCACTCCTCTCCCGTCTCGTCTCACGGATCGGACTGTCCGCTCCCCTCCTAGCTCCCGTCTGCTGCCATTCAAATTTAAACGGGTGGGCCCGCGGCGCGGAGGCGCGGAGCGATGGGCCCGGCCGGCGGATGGTGCCCGCTGTAAAAAAGAAAAATTGAAAAAAAAAAGGAAAAAGTGAGTTAAAGTGACTTTAAAAAAAGAAAAATTGAAAAAAAAAGAAAAAATGACTTAAAAATTTTGTAAAAATTAGAGGACTGGTAACAAATTTGAAAAAAAGGCACAAAATTATTTGAGATAAGTAAAAAAATATGAGAGTATTTTTTTGATGATATTGGAGGAGGAAATTTTCATATTTTTTAAACAACCAAAATAGCAACACATATATAACTATGTAATTTAATTTCTGCATAGATATAGGGAAAAGATGAGCAATGACCTTTATTGAATTTGATATTACACAGCTGTCTCATTAAAAACTCTATCATGTAAAAACTCAATTTTGAGAAAACCATGACAAAGAAAAAAGAGTATAGCTAAAGGTCAACACTCAAAAATAAAAAACAATACTCTAGTTCCTCATTTTCTAGGTAAAGATTATCGAATTGAGCAGCCAAATCTTGGTTCTCCACGGTGTGTTGGGCACGTTCCTTGGCTAGCTCCTAGTCTTTGAGCGCAAGTAGTATTTCTACCATCTCGTTACGGAGATTTCTTCTACTCTTCTCAATAATTCTTCTGCAAAGACTAAAGACCGATTCGGAGGATACTGTAGACACAGGCACTGTGAACATATCTCGTGCTAGCTTTCAGAGCATGGGATATTGGGTCTTATGATCATTCCATCACCCTAAAATGTTGAGATCTTCCTGCGAAGCGTGAGCAGGACTTGCGGTGGCTGAACTTCCACCACCGGTGCTCGAAGAAGAAGAGGAACCACCCCAAATTCGGCCCTACTATAATTTCTTCTTACCTGGTATAGGGATGGGTGGGGCTTTCTGCACGCGAACTCCCTAAAACTTAGTTTTATACTTTCGAAACACCTCATACAATTTAGTCTTAGCATCAGAATAGTAGTTAGTGTAATTAATATTCATTGCATCCCCAATAAGATTCAAAATATTAAGGAACTCCCGCATTTTACCCCTAGGATCAAGAATAAATGCAAAAGCATACAACTATAGAATGTTCTTCCAGTATTTAAGATATTTCTGCTTCATGTGAAATACTGCATATCCTACTAGTTGGTCATCTTCATATTCTCTTAATAATGTGGCAATCTCAAAAATCTTATGAAAAATTAAATTAGCAGTTGGATAGTAAACGCTAGTTAAAGTAATAGTTGCATCATAAAATGTTTCAAGAAAGTAATAAAACATTTTCACAACATGCCAAGACTGTTCTGTCAGTAGCAGTTGCCCGTTATTGGTAACAACATTCTTGGACTGCAAAAAATAGTTAGTGTATCCTTATAAGGCAAGACATATCTCAACATCAAATAAGTCGAGTTCCAACGATGGTCCGCATCCGTTTGGAATTTGTGTCGACGCTTGTCCGAAGCGATGCAGAATCGCTTGAAGGTCGCAAGTCGAGCATTAGAACCATTGAGCCATGTTATGGCTTCATGGATGGAATCGAGATATGCATTTACTCTCTTAAAACCAGATTAACTATAAGATTGATAACATGGCATGCACAGCGTTGATGTAAAAGAAATGATTCAGCATAAACATTGAATAAAGGCTACAGAATTTCCATTGCTCTGGAATTAGTAGCTGCATTATCTAGAGTTAATGCAAATATTTTATTTGTGAGGCCAAATTCCTCACAAACTCTAGAAATTTATTTAGCAATATTTTCTGTAGTATGTGAAACATCAATTAATTTTAAAGTTATTACTTTTTTTTATAATTTCTAGTCATCATCAACATAATGAGCAACTACACTAATATAGTCCTCCTTAGCCCTACAACTCCAAATATCAGATGTGATACTAACGGAAAATGTGCATGTAGCAAACAATTGTTTAATACTGTCCGGCCTTGGTTGTAAACATTCACCAAGTCCCGGGTTGCGTTCTGTCTACTAACAGTTTAAATCCTAGGATTATGAGCAGTTTTAATATAAGTCTCAAATATAGGAGACTCACCAAAGTTTAAGGATAATTAAACGGGTAAGGGAATCTCATGCTATATGAGGATCATACTCCCATGAACGTACCGTACCGTCAGGATTTAGTACCAGTTGCTACTGTCGTAGCTGGTAACCTTGCTTCTTCGCACACGCCTCAGCATGCCGTCTCAAATGGCCTGTTTCACCAGAAGATTTTCCAGAGAGTTTAGTCTTATAAATTCTATATTTTGCATAAGTTACCTCCCTTCTATCCATGTCGGTCTCCTTTATCTCATCAAAATGTTTCCAGGCAAAGGAAGTTCTTGATCTCTTCGAGCTAGTTGCCGTCAATACGCTCCCGCTCGCAGTTTCGGATCCTTTTGAAGCCGCATGTACTTCCTCCGGCTGTCCTTGCGGTGTAGGAGCTGACCCGGAGTCGTCTCCCTGCGATATCGGCATATAGCTTGGGTCAAAGTCGCTCAGTTGGAACGTTGGGTAGTTCGGATCCATCCTGAAATATAAACAAAGAAAATTAGTACCAAAAAAATTGTACGAATAAATAACAAAATTTAGAATTTTTTTTACCATGCAAGAGCACTAGAGGTTGCAGCTATTAGTTATGGGAATGTGAAAATTTTTTGACTTTTAGACAAAATTTGTCTAAATAAAAAATTTATAGCACAAGAGAGCACAAGATGAGATATTTTGAGGTTTGGATGGGCCAACATGTTCCTACTAGCTGACCTATTTATAGAAAAAAAATTTATATATAACCGTTGGGACACGTGGCGGGCTCTGATTAGGCCACCTCAGCCCATCCGACCGTTGCACCCCTTCGCCCCGCCCCCCCCAGATCAGACTGTCAACCCAGGGATCGAACCGTCTGAATCCCCCGATCAGACCGTTGCCCCCCGCCCTCCCCCCCCCCCCCCAGCTGTCCAAGGATCGGACCGTCCGCCCCCGGATACCGTCCGACTCCCCCCCCCGGATCGGACCGTTGCCCTCTCCCCCCCACCCACTTGCACATCTATAATCTCGAGCGCCAGCGCCGACGTCGATGCCACACTGCCCCTCCTCCTCATCCTCGAGCGTCGGTGTCGCCTCTCTCTACCGCCATCCTCTCCCCTCTCCTCACCTCCCGACACCAGTGCTCCATCTCCTACCTAGCCCTGGGATTTCGGTTAATTCGGTTTAAACGGTTCGGTTAATTCGGTTATTGGAAAATGGCAACCGAAATTCTAGGGAAAAAACCAATAACCGAACAGTTCGGTTATGGTTAATTCGGTTCGGTTAATCGGTTAATCCGAAATAACCGTAATTTACCAGGTTACATAAAACAACAACGAGCAAACATGTATTATCAAGGTCCAATGAATAACTGATAGTACTCCATAAAGCACTTAAGTCTTACATCAGGACATCACAATCAGGACATCACAATAGGACATAACAGTTAACAACATGACATTATCTAACACAAATACTTCCAAGATTTTGGTTAATTCGGTTAATTCGGTTAATAGAACTTAAAAACCGAACCGAAAACCGACTACCGAACAAACAAAAAACAAGAACCGAACCGAACACCGAAAACCAAATTAACCGACTTATTCGGTTAGTTCGGTTCGGTTCGGTTCGGTTATCGGTTTCTTGGTTAACCGGTCCCAGGGCTACTCCTACCACCACCAGACGCCCGTGGAGAAGCCAAGGCAGGGCAACGCGCAAGGTTACTCTGGCGGCGGCAATCGAGGAGGATGTAGATCGGCGGTGCAAAGGTCTTCGTCCTCCTTCTCGTCCCCGCCGCTTCAAATCTAGTGGCGAGTGCTCGGGTGGCAGTCGGGGAGGCCGGAAACCTAGAGTCGGTTGCGAAGGCCTCGACGGTGATCGAGGAGGCCTCGGTGGCAGCGAGGAAGCCTAGGAGAATGGATCTGGAATCCGCTGCTCGTTCTTGTCCTCGTCCTCCCCGTGGCGGACCGGGCTACAAACTCGCCGACAGCAACAAATCTGCTCAGCACGTGGCGGTAGGCCCCTCTTCTCCGCACTCGTTCTCTCTTCCCCAACTCTGTCGGCCATCTTATTTCCTACCCGGTTATAGGGATGGCAATGGGTCAGGTCAGGCACGTGCAGAGTAGGAACATGCCCGACCCGAGACCCGACATGGCTCACCCGACTCATGCCTGATAAGCTTAGCGGGCAGGGATCAATGCCCGTACCCATGCCCGATGAGCACCCGGGTACCTAGTGGGTCTTTTTAGAACTTGAGTAGTATGTACATACTCAATAGATAGTTGATTAAACAGGCACCGACCATACAATGTAATACACTAGTCGTTAAACCGTGCGTTATATGACCTGCGTATTATTATTATTATTATTATATAAATACTAAAATTTCAATCATATGCTAAATTCATTAGTTATTTTATGAATCATAGAAGATTAGATTAAGAAATAATTGATGTCAGTTATAACTTACCTAATTATTAGTTTTAAACCGTGGTTTAAATTAATAAAATAAGTTTAGAATGCAAGATGGGTACAACTAGGAGAGTATATAAATGGACCAAAATTAGTGATACATATATATCGGGTTGGGCATGGGTTATCCCGTGTAAAATATAAAACCCGGCTGTGCCCACTAAGTTATCGGGTCTTGGGTCGAGCGTGCCTACGTGCAAAAATTTGAACCAACGTCTATACAGATCGGGCGCGGTACCCGTGGGTACCCATACCCATGGATAGAATTGTCATCCCTACCCGATTGGCCGTCGCTCGGAGCTCCTTGGGGGAGGGGGGACCACATCGCAGGGGCACGGCCTTCGCTGATGTGGAGTTGCGCCTCCGACGTGATGAGCCGAAGGCACTCGCCATGTCCCTATACTGTGAATGGCCTGAGTTCTGATGGAGTACATCTCTGTTCGGAAGACCATCTCATCGATCTGGATGGTCCTGGACCAAATTAAACAGATATTTCAGCTCGACTTTTTGATACTCCGATAATGATTAGCCAAATCTCTGGTTATTGAAGCACCATTAATACGGTGGGGGAGTGGTGGGCGTCACCCTTCAAGATTTAAACCTTAATTTTCATAAATATAGCCGTGTACACATGCTGATAGTCATATTTCCTATATGTCCATATGCATGTATCGAATGGTTTCTGTGACAGATCATATGAATTGAATCGTTGGTGATTGATTGATCATCCACTGAACACTGTCGTTCGGTCGTGCCAGTCCTTTCACATGAGATAGGAGAGCTACCTGGAGTCAGTCACGTACTCCTAGTGTTAAGGTAGTCATTATTTTGGCGGTACTTCTAATAATGAAATCATTACTCAGATCGTCGTATTAAGGCCCATTTGTTTTTCTTTTGATTCTGGATTCTGCACCAAGAGCGAAAAGTAAAAGCAAACAATTTGATCACAGAAATGGGATTCTCCTAACAAAAATCAGTGTAATTCGATTTCCCCTTGAACTATTGTGTTAGTCCTATTTATCTCATGGAACTACAATAGTACTTTACATTTTTAACCCCTCTCAATGTTGGTGGTTTTGGTCTGCATAGCATATACGTGGCACTATTTTTTTTTAAGTGACAATCCAGTCACCGCATAATAAAAAATAAATTTACAAAATCTAGTCGGCCCTATATGTCATCCCCTCATGTTCTTCCTCCTAACTCCTCACTTTCTCTATCTCCTGGATACGATGCCTTATCATTATTGCCTCCTTTGCTTGCTCGTCCTACTTGTGGCCCTCCGTCGCTTTCTCCTTCTCTTCTCTAGCGCCACCTCTCCTCCTCTCCACATGTCATATGTGCATGGCCTCCTGTGACTATACATGATGGAGCACTCACAGGGTTAGCATAGGCACACCACTCATCACCACGACTAGATCTAGGCTTGTCTTGCTCACCACGATGAGATCTGATAGGCCAATGTGAGCGTTGAGGTGAGTAGGGGAGAAAGGGGAATGGCGTCTAACAGAGACGAAACCGGCCATAGCAAAGAGAGGAAGGGACGAGGGATCGGCAGAACCACAAAGGACTATACTCAGCTCGCCGATGGCCACATTTTTGACCAGGGTGCCGTCCTCCTCACTGTGGCTCAACAATCTTTGTCAAGAGGAGGTTGCAACAGGGAGGCAGGACGGAGAGCTCAAGCTCGAGCCCTCTACTGAGCCCTGTGGTCTGCGCGCTGCCCTTTTCTTGCTCGCTCTTGTGCCCTGGCCGAAGAAAGAAGAGGAGATGAATTGGCTGTTGATAGGTGGGCCCCACTTGCCTAATAGGGAAGAGAGGATGAGGTGCAGGCTAACAAGTGAGGTCAATGTCACGTGTGAGCCAAGTAGGACCAAAATCACCCTCAAATTAATTTAGGGGCTATTTATTCGGTATGAAAAGTTCGGGTTACAAAAAAAAGGTTCAGTATTGTAGTTTGGGGAGGTAACCTTTCTATTAAAATCAAAAGGCTGTTATGGAGCTGCTTTTTATTTTGAGATGTGCTAAAACTGTCACTATCAATATTATATAAATTGTATATTTCTTTCGTTTCAAAAGCCATTTCCATAATAACCTTTCATAATCTAGCTTCCGAAAATCACAGTCGACAAGAAGGATTGTAATAATAGAAAAACAAACAGGGCCAAAAATTTCATCTGCACTCGGCCCACCTGCAAACATTTCTTCTCGAATTTATTTTATTTATATATTTATTTTTTTAATTTAAAAATACATTTTTGTTTTTGAAATTCACTCCTCTTGTCCTCTGGGAGAGTGATTTTCTTAGGGGTGTTTTTTTATGTGGTAGCCCTATATTTCTCGGGTACAGAAAAATTTACATTTAAACCCTTCTCGTATTTTAATAATTTATAAACAGGTCATACGAAGTTCGATAAAGTCAAACTTTATATCAAAATCGTAGAGCTCGACAAGATCTACAACTTTGTAGTTCACAAATATTTCATTTGCAGTCATTTAGAGCTCCAAATATTTGTTACAATATCCAACATTTATTTTTACAAAATCGTATATCTACGTTTCAAATGACCTCCGATGGAGACAAACTTTATATAAAAAATATTTCTCTTGACGAGATCTGCAACTTTGTAGTTGATCATATTTTCATTTAAAATCATTTAGGGTGTCAAATAAGAAATACTATTTTTCGTAGTATTCGAATTGGTCCTTCCAAAAAAATTGTATTTGCATTTAGGCCATTCCTATCTGTTTTTACTACTACGAAAAATAGTATTGCTTATTTGACACTCTAAATGATTTTAAATAAAAAATTGATCAAATATAAAGTCGTAGATCTCGTCGAGAGTTACTACTTCGATACAAAGTTTGTCTCCACTGGAGGTCGTTTGAAATGTAGATATAAGATTTTGGAAAATGAAATGTTAGATTTTGTAACGAATATTTGAAGCCCTAAACGATTGCAAATGAAAAAAGGTGTCAACTACAAAGTTGTAAATCTCATCGAACTCTATGATTTTGATATAAAGTTTGATTTCGTCGGACTTTGTATGACCTGCTTACAAATTATAAAAATATGAGAAGGGTCTATATGTAAATTTTTTTACCCAAGAAACATAAGGCTACCACGTACAAAAATTGCCCTCTGAGTTTAAAAGTCCTCCCAGAGGGTCAGAGGAGTATATTTCTTTGAATTTCGAAAACAAAAATATAATTATGTAAATTTTTTAAAAATAAATATAGAAATAAAAAAATTCTTTCTTCTCCCGCATTAATGAGCGGCACTATTGTTGTTCTCTTTTATTTTGGGCCCGGAAGCGGCCGCTTAGATACTTTGGATCTATTGTCAGGCCAGATTGCCCATCCAGAGTCCAGCTAAACTTTACTGTTTTAACTTTCAGTTAAAGATCAGACCCATTTTCAACTCTGGATGGGAATTTTCAGTTCAAGCTATCAAAAACATTCATTCCTTAATAATAATATACTATAGAACTTCTTTTACTCCAAGATATATAAAGCATCGTGTCAGAGAAAACTGCATTAGGAAAAGGAAACGAGAAACAAGAACGAACTAGGAGTCGGCAGTAGCGTGCCCGTGCAAACCTGACAAATCTGTGCTCGTGTTTAATTTATGGCACGTAGGCGTAGCTTGTTCGACTTCGACGAGATTCCATACAGAATGATCATTTTCTTTTCCCGTTAGATGGAAGACATACGCACACGTGCTAGTATGGCAGTCGGGTGGTACTATATACATACTACACGTATATGTGTTCTTTCAGCACACGCTCTTTTGAGACGGAGTATATCATTAATTTTATTAAATATATATTAAAAACACTAGCTGTCATTCTGTATGTTGTTTTTATCATTATTGATATTGTAAATACAAAACAAAAACACTGGCTATCATTCTGTATGTTGAATGAGCTTTTATCATTAATATTATAAACAGCAAACATATAATAATATGCTAAATTATAGGAGCTTAGACTTTTAAAAAGTTCACATCAGTTAAAGTATTAATTTTGAATTGCAGAGTTAAATTTAAAAAAAATACTAAATGGGTCCAAGTTGGGTACAACTTCATATTTATTATTTTAGAATTATTTATTTTTTGAAAACCAACTAAAGAGGCCACAATACTTTTAGTTGCATGTTTTATTTAATATGGTTATGATAATACAATTTACCCAATCAACGACGAGATCTTTTGAGTTAATGTTAATTTCATTTGAACAGTGCAGTTAATAGTATCTAATATGTATGATCCTTTAAGAGACATAGGCGATGGAGAGTTTGCCACCACCGCCACAAAATGTGGAGCCAGGTCAGTACACTCACGTGAGTGCTTTCTCTTTCTTTGGTAGTCGTGGCTACGACTCGGGGCAGGCCCCTTTAATTCAAGGGTATTTAAATATATATCTAAGTTTTTTGAAAAAAAAAATATATATACTATGTAATTCGTATGTGTATTCAAAAAATAAAAAAGAGGCTTTAATCAGTCCAAAAGGCAATGTTCTTTGGGCCTCGCTCCCTCCTCCCTCAGTTGTTGGCCCATTTGCATAGGCCCAAACCAGGAAGCACCTGTTCCACCTCCAGGCCTCCTCCCTTCGTTGCAGCCTTGCAGGCTTGCAGCAAGCTAGGCAGCCAGGCAGCGGACTAGCGGCAGGAGGCGCGGCAGCGGCGGCTAGGCGCCGCGCAGGTGGGAACAGGCTCGGGCGCTCGGCGGCTCGGCGCCCGCCGGCCCACGGGACGGCGCCATTGCGGCAGTGCGGCCTGCGAGCAGAGCACACGGCGAGGCGGCGGCGGCGGCGCGGGCAGCCGTGCGGCGGGCGCGCGCGCTTGCTCCGCGCGGCGGCGGCCTGCGAGCGCCGAGCTGCGTCTGCGAGGCGGCCGGGCGGCGGGCGGACTGGAGGAGGGGCCGAGGGGGCCGCCGGCCGGAGGACTGGAGGAGGGGGCCGCCAGCGCCGGGGAGCTCGGTGGGCAGGGCGCACCCGCCGCACCGGCACAAGGCAGGGCATGGCGCCGGCTTCTATGGAGACTGCGGTTCTGCCTTCTTGAGTTCTTGTCCTTGAGGGCTTGAGGCTTGACTAACTGCTCCTTGGCCTTCTTGTCTTCTTGAATCTTGAGTTCTTCAGTTCTTCTGCCCCAGCCAGGCTGCAGTCAGCCATTCAACCAGTGAGCCAGACAGCCAGGCTAGCCAGCCGACATCATCCTCATTCCCTCAAGGCCTCAACTAGACCGCCTACGCCCTACTGGTGGTGAGCAACTGAGCATTTCTTGATTTCTCATTTAGTTCGTCAATTCATAGTAGAACAATAAAAAATAACAAATTTTTCCTTGTTATTTTATCACATTGACTCTTGATACCAGCTATGAGAAACTTGTAAGATTTCCCTCAAGTTAAGGATGAGGACATCATCACTCATTTTCAAAAAATCAAGCATGGGAAAGTTGTCCTCTAACTTGTAAGATTTCTTATCATTCTACCATTTTTTATCCTTTATATGTTTCATATGTTGCCACTTTAATATGTTGAACAATTAGTACTTCTATATATTAAATAATTTCAAGTTATGATCAATTCTATGAATATATAACTTATGCTCAATTCTGTGTTCTACGTGCTATATACTATATAATTTCTATTGTGTGATGTTATACATATCAATTACTAGACTTTAGGCTGTGAAATTTTTTTTTATCCGTCTCAATTTTGAATACATAAAGGCCCGCCCCTGCTGCGACTGCGGCTGATCGGACCCGTAGTCTCTAGGCTGCTCTCACTCTCCAAGACAGAAGAAAATTATGCAGGACCGGTCCTTTGCCCATCCGGAGAAAGGACCTAGCTTCCTGAGTGACTCGTGTCCGCACGAATCTTAGAGCATTCATCATCTTCTACCTTAGCTCACATCTCCAGCTTTTCCCCTTATCTCTTCTCTCCACTCACACCACCCTTCCTCCCTTCCCCTTGGCCGGAGGCCCAATATCCTGTCGGAGTACACTCCACATAGGGGGTGGCGAGCTCGCCCAACTTTTACCGTTTGTCCTCTCTACTCCTACTACCTCCGTTCATCTCTTTTTCTTCCTAGCTGAAGGCCTAATTTTTGGTTGGATGCGCAGTTACAGCGCCAGGAGCTGCAAACTCAGACGACGCCGCTGCTCTGCCCTTCCAATCCATCACCATCTTCATGAGCTTCCCGTGTTGCCGGTGAGCATCGAGACCAAGGACATCTCCCTTCCGGTCTCTTCCTTCCCCATTTCCGACAACATGCTCACATCTGGCCGACGAGCTCTGCGTTGTCGTCCATCATCTCTGCTCCGCCCGAGGCTTGGCATCCCTCTCTTCGGCTGTGCCTCCGTCTCCTCTAACCAGCGCCACCATCCGCCCTCGCCGCCGGTCGCCATCGTCTTCAACCGTCGACCCACATCGTCCCTGCCTCGTCGCAACAGAGCGCGTCCGCGTCGTGCCTCTCCTACCTGTGACGCTGACCGGTGGGCCTAGCTGGTGGTCCTTTTCTGAGTATGACATGTGGTCCCAGCCTGAATACCCCCTGTTGAATCTTAGCCGTTGGATGGCTAGATCCATCCCGAGCCATCCGATCTTCATAACCCATCCGAAGGCCACGTCAGACCTAGACGCCACCACCTCATCATCTTGTCACCGGCCACGTCACTAGCACATCGTCTCCCCATCCCCTCACATGTACATATGCGCAACCACCTTGGCTGGTCCATTGAGTCCTTCCTATGCTCCGTAGACTTGGTATACCATGAGCCAACACTGAACCATGGACCCCACATGTCAGCTGAATAAAAATAATTATTTTCTAATTCAAAATTCGAGAGAATATTCCTGAAATATTTCTTTTGTTTTTATTCTCGGATTTTCTCTGAATTCAAAGTTCTGATGCTCATATCTCACTCATCCGAACTCCAATCTGACCCATTCTTCTTTCTAAATTCTTCTAAAATCAAAATCTACCTCTTGGTTTAGTTTTCTTTACCAATTGATATTATTAGCTTGCATTTTCTATTTGTTTATTGATCTTGCTTTGTGAACGTGTAGACGTTAGAACCGAGGAGCAGGTTGCTACAAAAGATGTAGTGCAGGAGCAGTACTTGGAGCAAGAAAAGTGACTTTGAACATATTGGACCTAATTTATAAAATTTTTTGTTTTGAATACATGCATTGATTTGTTTGCAAATGATCGAATTAGGTAGCAGTGACCTATTTGCTATCATTTCATGCCTTGGATATTATTGATTACCTATGATTCCTTGTCACCCTAGAAGTTAATTGTGAGTTTGAACTTGGGGTAGAATAGATATGCTTAGCCCGGCTCAAACCCTGTTTCACAAGCAAAAGTACAATTTTGACTAATGACTTATATATCACTATTTTATATAAACTTTGTGGTTATGTGCTACCTCTCTGGTGGCATGTGTTGCATCGCGTACTAATGAACATGTGGATAAAATGTTTTAGACCGTAATGATGGGTGGTCCTATGTGAACCTAGATAAGGGGTAAGGTATCTGTGTGAGCCTTACGGTTGAGCTATGTGCTCTTGCTCTTTAGCTACTCAAGGGGCTAACTATGTGCTCTTTGGTTGCTACCCTATCTTGTGTGCAAGGTTGTGTGCTATCTTAGTTTTGGCAAGTCACCCCGGTCAGATATGGACTTAACTTCATAAGCTATTGATCTGAGCCTAACATACAACCACAAGTCCTAATGGAAGGACCTGGCCCAATAAGATTCCGAGTCTTGGCACTGTCGGCCTAGCTGGTTAGTTTTAGTGTTAGGCATGGGTACTTTCTTGTCTGTGTGAGGGAAAGATGTTTCATGGGAGAAGGCAGTGTTGAGGAGGAGTTTCTAAAAAGCCTTGTTATGGATTCCTTGCCTCACACAACGTGTAGTGTAACATTTACGCATGGTCATCAAAAGGTTGGTATATCTTGTGGGTAAAACTGTACAACCTCTACAGAATGTATATTAATCTATTTGAATAGCCATGTCCGTGCTCAAGGACATGCTCGGTGATTTTACATGAGGGATAGTTTGCGAAAACAAGTTATGGGAATGAGCTGTGAACAGGTTAATGGATATAGCTTTGTGGTCCTGTGTGGATGGTTGGATGGTAACCCTCATTGTTTTAAATACCTATTTATCAAATGTTTATAATTGCAAATTGTTGTTTATGCAAAATAGCTAATAGCCTTTCTTTCTCAGTCGTGCATATTGTATATTTTCGTGCACTTGCTGTGTATTCTATGTACTTACCTTATAATTTGCCCCAATTCCAGAGGAAAAATTACCGCTGTTTCCTGAGGAGTTGGCTGCTGATGACGAGGAATAGACCATGTGCCCCAGTTGATTGCCTGTGGCAAGTTAAATGGAGCTTCTACGCATTTATTTGATTTTCCGTTGCTACTTTATTTTTGTGAGGCCTTAGTGGCAGAATAAATGTAAACTTTAGCAATAATGTTTTATCACATTCACTTTAATTAATAAATATTAGTTTTTTCTTGTGATGTTGGCTATGATATTATCTTTGTAACTATATGCTAGCTTGATCCTGGATTAGCACTTATACACAGAGGGTCCTAGTTTGGGTCTCGACAACTGTCAAGTTTTATTTATAGAATAAATTAAATCTCCTAGCTTGATCCTGGATTAGCACTTATACACAGAGGGTTCTAATTTGGGTCCCGACAGCTGTCATGTTTTATTTATAGTACACCTTGATGTGCCTAATTTGAATAAGCGCCTTTGGAAACTAAAAGTGCCTTTGAAAGTCAAGATTTTCCTTTGGTATTTGTGCCGTGGAGTGATATTGATAAAAGATAATTTAGTCAAAAGAAATTGGCAAAATAGTAAGAATTGTTGTTTTTGTCACAAAGAGGAGACAATTAGACATCTTTTATATGAGTGCAGCTTCACTCGTTCTGTTTGGTCCATCATCCAAGTAGCGTCAGGACTTCCTCCACCGTGTAGTGTAGCGCATATGTTTGGGGGTTGGTTAGGGATAATTCATAACAATATGAAAGCACATGTCCTGTTAGGAGTGGCTACTACCTGCTGGTCACTTTGGTTATATAGGAATGATGTGGTTTTTGGTAAAAAGGTTATATCCTCTCCTTTGCAGGTTATTTTCTCACTTATCCATTGGCTTCGTACATGGGTTATTCTCCACAAACTTGGTTCACGGGACCTTGCAGTTGCGGCTTATCAACATTTGGAGAAGGTGGTCAGGGAGTGTTTTACCCAGGGACCTGGGTGGCAATCTAGTCTTCGGATTAGTGATCCTTGATACTTCCTGTAATATGTTACTTTGTAACTCTCTAAGTGTGGTGGGTGTTTAACTGTATGCATCCTCGCTATGCAGAAGCCGGAAGTGTTTTCAAGTCAATTGTATCATCTTGATATAATTAAGAGTTCAATAAAGCTTTCATTATGAAAAAAAAAATTAAATCTACATGTGCTTATATTTTTAACATTGAGAACTAAAATCCTAAGCAAAGCCTTTTTTTTTTATAGAAGATCAAGAAGCTTGTTTCAACCAAGAAGATTTTTTTACCAGGTGGACTAAAATTTTTGTCTGTTTTAGATAATTCTTTTGCAATACACGGGTATGTAGCTAGTATGTATAGATGCACAGATACCTCTATCACTGAATACATAACTCCATTGCTGAAATATAGGTTGTGCTTCCCTCCAACACAATGTTCTTCTCCGTCGATCATTTCCAACTTGGATTGGTAAAGGAAGTAAGATTATACTAGCAAGAGTTAAGTATGAACATTTCATGCTTATCCTGCACCCACTGGCATTGCTATCACACCTCACAAGTCACAACCCTAGGCAGAGCACGCATACATCCATGGCTTCAACAATTTCTCTTGCTCCTCAAAAGCCCAAAGGAACGGACATCATGACAACCAACTCACCTAGCGAATTTTTCATAACAACTAGTGCCATGGGTTTGCAATGGGATTTATAGTAAGATATGGTTCTATGAGTTTTATTTGTGGGAATATTGATTTTTTGAGTGGTTTTTTAGGTAGAGTAGTTCGGTTTTGTTGGGTGAGATGATTTTATAGAGAGGGTGATTTTTAGTGAGGAAAGTACGGTGGTTGAGAAGGAGAAGGACGACTGTGTTTATACATGTGCAAGTGGGCCATGCCTTGGCGGGTCGGCCCGGGCATGGTGCTACAGTAACCATGCCCGGGCCAGCACGGCACGGGTGGCCATGTGCCTGTGCCGTGCCTGGGCTGGAGGTGTGGCACGGCGCAACCCGTTAACTATAGCGGGTCGGCACGGCATGGCACGGGCACGGCTGGCCCCGCTATAGGCAAGGGCAGGGGGCAACGGTTTGATCCCTTGGCCCGATCGGGGGGATTCGGACGGTCCAATCCCTTGGCGGACGGTCTGAACTGGGGGGAGGGGCAAAGGTCCAATCCCTGGGCGGATGTTCTGATTTGCATTAACTCTAGATAATGCAGCTGCAAATTCCAGAGCAATGAAAATTCTGCAGCCTTTATTCAATATTTATGCTAAATCATTTCTTTTACATCAACGCTGTGCATGCCATGTTATCAATCTTATAGTTAAATCTGGTTTTAAGAGAGTAAGTGCATATCTCGATTCTATCCGTGAAGCCATAACATAGCTCAATGGTTCTAATGCTTGACTTGCGACTTTCAAGTGATTCTGCATCGCTTCGAACAAGCATCGACACAAATTCCAAACGGATGTGGACCATCGATGGAACTCGACTTATTTGATGCTGAACATATGTCTTGCCTTATAAGGATACATTAACTATTTTTTGTAGTTCAAGAATATTGTTACCAGTGACATGCAACCGCTACTAACAGAATAGTCTTGGCATGTTGTGAAAAAGGTTTTATTACTTTCTTGAAACATTTTATGATACAACTGTTACTTTGTCTGGCGTTTACTATCCAACTGCTAATTTAATTTTTTATAAGATTTTTGAGATTGCCATATTATTAAGAGAATATGAAGATGACCAACTAGTAGGACATGTAGTATTTCATATGAAGCAAAAATATCTTAAATACTGGAAGGACATTCTATAGTTGTATGCTTTTGTATTTATTCTTGATCCTAGGGGTAAAATACGGGGGTTCCTTAATATTTTGAACCTTATTGGGGATACAATGAATATTGATTACACTAACTACTATTCTGATGATAAGACTAAATTGTATGAAGTGTTTTGAAAGTATGAAACTAAGTTTCTAGGAGTTCGCGTGCAAAAAGCCCCACTCGTCACTGTACCAGGTAAGAAGAAATTGCAGTAGGGCTGAATTTGGAGTGATTCCTCTTCTTCTTCCAGTACCGGTGGTGGAAGTTCGGCCACCGTAAGTCCTGCACACGCTTCATATGAAGCACTTGATCTGTCCTCCTACTTGGATAGCGACTCCATCAATCAGGAAGATCTCAACATTTTAGGGTGGTAGAACGATCACAAGACGCAATATCTCATGCTCTCAAAGCTAGCACGGGATATGTTTACGGTGCCTGTGTCTTCGGTATCCTCCGAATCGGTCTTTAGTCTTTGCGGAAGAATTATTGAGAAGAGTAGAAGAAATCTTCGCAGCGAGGTGGTAGAAATACTATTTATGGTCAAAGACTGGGAGCTAGCCAAGGAACGTGCCCAACACACCGCGGAGAACTAAGATTTGACTGCTCAGTTCGATAATCTTTACCTAGAAAATAAGGAACTAGAGTAGTGTTTTTTATTTTTAAGTGTTGACTTTTAGCTGTACTCTTTTTTCTTTGTCATGATTTTCTCAAAATTGAGTTTTTACATAATAGAGTTTTTAATGAGGCAGATGTGTAATATCAAATTTAATAAAGGTCATTGCTCATCTTTCCCCTATATCTATACAGAAATTAAATTACATAGTTATATATGTGTTGCTATTTTGGTTGTTTAAAAAAATATGAAAATTTCCTCCTCCAATATCATAAAAAAATTCTCTCATTTTTTTTACTTATCTCAAATAATTTTGTGCCTTTTTTTCATATTTTTTAGCAGCCCTCTAATTTTTACAAATTTTTAAGTCACATTTCCTTTTTTTTAAATTTTCTTTTTTAGTCACTTTAACTCAATTTTTCTTTTTTTCTAATTTTTTTACCATCGGGTGCTGTCCGCTAGACGGGGCCCACCACCCAATGGTCCACGCCACCGCGTGCCTGTTCAATTTTGAACAGTGCGGGCGAAACGGGGGGTAGGCTGGCACGGCCCAGGCACGGGCTAACAGGTCTATCTGCGCGGGAGGCCGGGAGGGAGTGGACCGGGCCAGCCCAGGCATGGTTGGCCACCTACGGGCCTGTGTCGGCACGACACGGCCCACAGGCTCGGCTTGCCGTGCCTAGGCCAAGGGAGGCACGCGGGCCGTCACGGCACAGCTCGCTACAGCATCCGTGTCTAAACGGGTCTTGTCATAGCAGACCATGCCAAACTAGACCTTGGACCGTGCCAGTCCGGTCCACCTGTTTGGATATATATAACTGTGTTTATGCTTTTATAGTAGTATCCTTGAACCCTTTATCCAGTCGCGGAAAGGCACGGACTCACGGGCCAGGCCCAACCGTACGGAGCATTTCTTTTACGGTTACAAGCATGCATGCATGCACGCGCCGGGAAACCTCCCTCATCCACTTTGCCGGCCGAGCGAGAGCACGTGCCCCACGTGCCCCGGCGGCGCACGGCAAGAAAGCGCGCCACTAGCCGCCGTATATAATACCGGCGGCGAGGGATACATGCTCCCACACCAACCGACCAAGCTCCGGTTTAACAAGGGCACGGCCGCTCGTGCATGCAGTAGTTGAGCAGAGCACACACGCAGGCAGCCATGGCGCCAGTGCAAGTCCCGGCGGAGCTTAGCGGTGGCGGAGGCGGCCGGTCGCTGACTGTAGACCCGGTGCTCGGTCGGCGGCAGGGGGGCCCGTCCCCGTCGGCGGCGGCGGCGCTGCCCACGCCGAGGTCGCCGCCGCCGTCGTACGGGAGCATCGTGGCCGTGCTGAGCATCGACGGCGGCGGGGTGCGCGGCGTCATCCCGGGCACCATCCTGGCGTTCCTGGAGGAGAAGCTGCAGGAGCTCGACGGGCCGGAGATGAGGGTGGCGGACTACTTCGACGTCATCGCCGGGACGAGCACGGGGGGCCTGGTGACGGCCATGCTCACGGCGCCCGGCGATGACGGACGCCCGCTCTTCGCTGCCAAGGACATCGTCGACTTCTACCTCCAGCATAGCCCCAAGATATTCCCTCCTGCCAGGTACGTACGGTGTAATTTGTACATCTACTTTTCTCCACCAAATTTACATCCAACGTCCTGTACGTACTTTTATTTCTCGCGGTGAAGAAAAGGTTAACTTATGAAAATGTAGTTAATTAGGAGAATCACTCAGCAAGTTAACTTTAGTGTAGATTTTACTTAACATGAAACAACACATTACAATTTAAATAAGCACAAAAATGCTCTAAATTAATCCAACAAATAAAAAACAAGGATATTAAAGCCCCTTTGTTTCAGCTTACGTTTATTGGCTTACGTTTTTAAGTTGATTTTTTGGCTTTTATAGTTTACTTTAGCTAGTAGCTTTTAAGGCTTAACTGCTTAGGTTTAAGGGTAGAGTTCTAATCTAGTCCATATAAGCTAAAAAAGCTACACAAAGCTAGCTTTAGTTTAATAGTGTAAGAGTGACTTATAGCTTTAAGGATGCTCAACAAAAAAAGCTACATATTTGTCTAGGTGGGCTCATAAGCCAAAACAAATAGGACCTAAAGGTCACACAGAATTTATACTATAGTTGCTACAATGTTGGCTGTATATATCTGTTTCGGATGTAAAGACCGGATTTTAATCCATTTTCTAAAAAAAGAGTTGCTACAGTTTAGTCTATTCACGACACAAGTTCAGTCAACTGAAGAATAAAAGAACAAACTTTAGAATAGTAAAACTAATATACAGTTTTTTTATGTTTGCATGTATATATACAGCAAATGGCCTCTGGGATTGCTGAGGAGCATGATGGGTCCCAAGTACGACGGCCGATACCTGCGGTCCATTGTGCAGGAGCTGCTCGGCGACAAGAGAGTTAGCCAGGCCATCACCAACGTTGTCATCCCCACCTTTGACATCAAGCTCCTCCAACCCACCATCTTCTCTAGATACGACGTAATTAATTCACATTCCTTAATTTTCCTTTTTTTTTTTGAATTTTCAAGTGAAAACAAACACCGCTCTTTTAACTTGTAAGCTGTACAATTTGTATTGTGCCCGAATAAAATTTAATTTAGATGTATGTTCATGCATGTACAGGCCCTGAAGGACGGCTCCAAGAACGCTCTCTTGTCAGACGTGTGCATCAGCACTTCTGCCGCGCCGACCTACCTCCCTGGCCACCGTTTCGAGACCAAGGATAAGGCCGGTGAGCCCCGGGTATTCAACCTCATCGATGGAGGTGTTGTCGCCAATAATCCGGTAATTAAGTAATACTCACTAATGATATCTGTAGATGTGGGATATAATTAATTCCACAAACCGGTGGGTTTCTTTTTTTGGGTGAAATTAGTATATATACAACTGTCGGAAGATTTTGGTGGTAGGGAAATTTTGCAAACTTTTATTAACATTTTGATTTGCCTGAAGACTACTTGTACTGGTAGACATCACAAATTGGTTTGATGAAATTTTGGGCATGGAAGGCTGAGGCGCACAGTACAATATTATTGATGAAAGGTTTGATGGAAGACATCACAATATTATTGTCGCCAATATTATTGATGATAAGACTTGAATTACAACTAGAGAAGGATGAAAGGTTTAAAGGTCTAGAAACTCTTGCCGAGCTATATTTATATCGTATTTTGACTTAATTTTACATATGTATATTACGTTTCTTATCTCAAGAAGGACCACTCAACAAAAAAATTCCTAGAGCCGCCACTGATTTATTGTGAGGAGAGGAGATATTATTGAAGATTGCTTGTATAGAGTTGATGATCGATGTAGTGTTGATCATTAGATATATATAGATGTAACGTAACTGCCCAAAATTTGATAAATTTTGGTAGACAAAATATGCTAAATTTCATCTGATCTAGCACTAAATATGTTGGCTCATACGTATGTAGACGTTGCTGGCGATGACCCATGTGAGCAAGCAGATCCTGCTGGGCAACCTGGATTTCTTCCCGATCAAACCTGCGGACTACGGCAAGTTCATGGTGCTTTCCCTCGGCACTGGCTCAGCCAAGGTGGAGGAGAGGTTCGACGCCAACGAATCCGGCCGATGGGGCATCCTTGGCTGGCTCCACAACGACGGCGGCTCGGCGCCGCTGATCGACAGCTTCAGCCAGTCGAGCTCTGATCTCGTCGACATCCACGCCTCGGTGCTCTTCCAGGCGCTGCACTGTGAGAGGCACTACCTCCGCATCCAGGACGACAAGCTCAAGGGCGACACCGCCTCCGTCGATGTGGCCACGCCGGAGAACCTTGGTGCTCTGGTCAACGCCGGCAACCAGCTGCTACGGAGGCAGGCAAGCAAGGTGAACATTGAGACGGGTAGGAATGAGGCTGCCATGGGCAGGGGCACCAACGAGGAGGAGCTGGTGCGCTTCGCCCGGATGCTGTCGCAGGAGCGCCGGGCTAGGCTTGATAAGCAGGAGTCAACCACTTGTGTATAAATCAGCGCATGTCTATTTGGTGAATGCTCACTACTTCCCTACGCAACGAACATTCCCTCGACCGATGACTCTACTTCGCTCTTTAACTTACCAGGGTTTAATTCTATTCAAATTGATGTTTAAGCTTTTATTTGTCTACCAAGGTGTAGCCTGTCTGTTGTGTCTTCTTTGTTCAGACAATAGCATGTCGGGTGTGCTGTTTTTTAGTGTGTTCGATCTCAAGTTTCAGTGTCTTCTCAAATAATTTAATTTTCAGATTTACTGTTGATTATTTTTTTTGGATTCTGTCAGATAACATTACTGGCCGTTAGATGGAATTTTAAGATTAGGCACACGGAAAAGTGAGTTCTAAGTTGTACTTTTAACTTATTATAGTTACGTTGTTATTATAACTTTAATTATAAAATTATACAACTCAGTCATAAATATGTATAATTATACGATCACACGTAACTTTAATTATAAATTTGTACAACTCAGTTATAACTATATGCAATTATATATTTGAAAAGTTAATTAATAAATTTATTTTTTTCAAACATTTAATCAATAGACGGTCCCTTTAATTTTAGAATTGTGTTCTTTTAAACCATTGATATTTAATTAACTTCCTTATGATCGATTGTATTCTCTTTGGTCGAGAGATGGAAACATTAAACAACAATTAACCGCCTTTTTTTCAGTGTTGGTTTACTAGACAATTTTGGTTTGTGCATGTTTTTCGCTCGAAGAAATGACTGCTTACGTGCTCGGTTGTTTGTTTCTCATGGCTTTGTTGCAATAGGCTTCATCGAGATAAAAGGAGGGACACATTTCCTTAATCTTGTTTATTATATGTTAGTTCTTTTTAATTGGTTGCAGAGCAATTCCAGAATTTTCAGTAACTCTTTTACCTGGTTTTCAGTAACCTTTCGAAGCCAATCAATCTTATGGCAGGGTTGAATTTATGGTTAGATTATCTTATAAGACTCGACAAGAAGATAGGAAAAAACATGGAGGATAAAAGACAAACATTACACTGGTACAGTAGGACAGCTCGGAGAAGTTGGCCATCGAGCCAGGGAACGGCACGTGGATAAAAGACAAACATTACACTGGAAGAAAAATCAAAAGAACATACAGTAGGACAGCTCGGAGAAGTTGAAGCTAGCTTGGCGGAGAGCATAGATTCTCTTAGTTGATCCCATGGCCATCGAGCCAGGGAACGGCATGTGTGCTCGGCCTACCCTTTCTCCCGCTGCACCAAACGACGAGGAGCGAGTCTCCCGGGCTCGCTCCCATGTCCTTCTCATCCACGCGATGATCGGACGCGTTGTTAATCTTTTGACTCGCCCCGATCCCCTCTATGCACATATATAAGAAATCAATCCTGTTCATTGGCTACTAACCAACTCACGGGCGAGCCTCCTAAAACCCTAAGACTACCGATCCTATGACGCACTGAAGGGGATTGAAGGGCGAACTCTATCACCGGTGCCCTACTACTGTGACTAACTACAACGCCAACTCGGGTTTCGATCGGCATCTATGGCTTCATCTTCATCCAGTTGGGATACCACCAAATTCTGCATAAGCAAAATTAGGTGATCATATATAGCCTAAGTTTATGTCATAAGAATTAGCTCCAACATTGTGGTATCAGAGCCATCTTTGGCCTTTGCATGTTCCCATCACTCCGGTGATGAAGCCCCTAAGTCACATTAAGTTTCTTAGCATCGGCTTGTTTCAATTCTAGGGTTAAGGTTCCTTGTTTAATTCGGGTAATGTTGTGATTAAGATCAATCTCATGTTTTATGTTCTCTCCCGTGCAATTTGGGCTAAGTTCTCACATTTTATTCAACAATTAAGTGTAATCTCTTTGGGCTTAGGTAGCAATTAGAAGGAGGGGACTCAGATCGGATTGAGATTAAGAAATCCCCAATTTTTCCCCAAACTCGGAACCCTAATTTCAAAATCCCCAAAATTGTCACTGCTCGAAACCCTAATTGAGAAATCCCCAAATGTTTGGAACCCTAAGTTCCCAAATCAAGCAATCCTGAACCAAAAGAAATCCCAAATAAATAAGAAACCTTATGATTTGGACTTTCTCTTACCGGTTTAGGCCTCAGCTCCTTGATCCCGCCATGTGTGCCATAAGTCCGGCGCCGCCGCCCATGATTTTCCAAGTGTCTCTACCTCATTATGCTACCGATGCGCGGCATCAGTGCCGCCACATGTCGATGCCCACTGTCCGGACAGGTCCCGTGCCTGGCTGAGCTGGCTGCGTGAGACTGAGGCTCCTCTTGGCTGCGACTTCCACCGGCCAAGGAGGAGAACTGGCGAGAGGGCGGCCGTCGGCCTCAGTTTGCCGTGCGCCACCGTCGCTATCACCATTGCTTCACTCAGTGTCGCTGCGGCCGCTCTCACTCGCGCCAGAGAAATCGGGAGGATGGGGGAAAAATGATTTAGGGTTAGGGTTTTCGAGGCCGCCAATGTTTTGTTTCGGGCACGATCGATCCAAGCCATCCGATCAGCATCGGACGACTGACATCGTGCCTACACTGATCTCAGTCGCCGTCACTCGATCTTAGCCATCAATCAGAATCCAACGGCTAGGGCTCAAGGGCCTGAGGGTGAAGTTGGGCCACGCGCGCCCAACACCGCCGAGCCACGTGTTCCCGTGCACTGTAATTGGCCGGCTGGTTTCCACTGGGCCTCTTGGCCGAAACCTTTTTCTTTTATTTTAAAGCCCGAATTAATGTTTCTTACTGACAATAATGCTTTTTATTCAGTTTTAAGCCATTTTTGATGCCATAAAATTGCAGTAAATTTTTCTTATGTATTTTATGTTTTTCCTAGTTAAATGGAACCAACGAGAAGTTTGGCTAGAATATTTAATTTTATTTTCTTTATCGTTTTGGCCCAACGGAAGTTGCGATTTAGGGTTTTCATCTTTTGGATAATAATGTTTACTTTGCTTCATTTTGGCCCAACGGTATTATGAAGTAGATTTTTTGGTTTTATGATTTTAATGACATTATGACACTTCGTTTATTTTCTTGCCTATGGTGAGATTTCATGTGTCAATGCGCATTAAATTGTCACCTAATAATGTTGTAAATTTCCTTCTATTTTACCTTATGGTATTATGGAATTAAAATTTTATTTTATGTGCATAACTAAGTATATTATTTTAATCATGTTGTTTTACTCTATTTTGGCCCAACGGCATTATAGAGTGGAACCTTATATTTATGCACATTTGTTTCTTGACATTTTGCTTCATTTTTGCCTGAATAAGTGTTATGGAGCAAAAGCCTTATTTATTTATGTGTACAATTAATGCACTTCGCCTAATAATAATGATGTTATTTTACTTCATTTAAATTTATTTATGGAGTAAAACTTTATGTGTATAATTAATCAGACCAATGTAGGGTTATTTGTCCACATTTATTATTATTTATTAGTGCCATTTGTCATTAAATTTCAGCTCTCAATGATGTTATGGCTCAAATAAGCAACATTGAGCAACTTAATGGTGCTAACTTCCTGAAATGGAAGGAGAAAGTGCAAATCACTCTTGGGCTACTCAATTATGATGTTGCCATGCATGAGGACGCTCTCGTTGCTCCCCCTATTGATGTAACCCCTAATGTTAAAAGGGCTTATAAGGAAAGGGCAGAAACATGGGAGAAGGCCACTGCATGAGCCTGATGATAATTGAGAACTATATTTCACCTAGCATTAGAGGTGGCATTCCTGATGCTGCAACTGCTAGGTGATATATGATTAATGTGCAGCAAAACTTTAAGGGTTCCTCTAACACTCAAGCAAGTGTTCTCATCATGAGGTTGCTCACATCCCGCTATGATGGTGAAAGCGGTGTGAGAGCACGGATAATGTCTTTGACCAACATGGTTGAGCAACTAAGGGATATGGACATGGCTATTTCTGACAGTTTCCTTGTCCATCTCATCATGAATTCATTGCAGCCTAATTATGATTCCTTCAAAGCAAACTATAATGCTTAGAAGGATAAGTGGTCAATTGCTGAGCTCATAAGTCACTCTACTAAGGAGGAAGAGCGTCAGAAGGCCGAAAGGCAGAATGGGCAAGCTCGCCTTGTTGAATCTGAGAAGGCTAATGAGAACCACACTAATGAGCCCAATGAGAAGCCTGAGACTTCCTCTATCAGGTCTCAGGGAAGGAAAAAGCACCTGCAACATCCATGCCTAAGTCTAGCACCATAGTCATCTACAAGTTCTGCCACAAGCCTAGGCATGTGCAGAAGAAATGTGAAGGCTTCAAGAAATAGCTTTCTAAGAAGGGTAATGTTATTAGTTTTGATATTACTCATAATAATGATGCATTTATGTAATCTTATGCTCTTAATTCTTGGTGAATTGATTTAAGTGTAATTATGCACTGCACTTATTCAATACAGGAATTACCTTCCGCAAGGATCATGGCAAAAGGGGAGCAAAGCCAGCTGAATGGGAATGAGTTTGATGAGGAAGAAGTGGTTGATCTTCCCTTAGTTTAGGAAGAGCTTTATTTATTGCTTCATTATGTCATGTTCTTTATATTTAGGAACCTTGTTTCCATAAGTATGGCTACAATATTGGATTTGATAATAAGGGATATTGTATTGAATTCAACAATAAAGTTGTGATCTCGCCTTCGAGCGAGAAATATTTTGTTTGCTCTCTATTTATATTTCTGTGTTGAATGCCCATGATAATGTATATTAAATAATAATGAGACCTCATCGAAATTGTGACATAATTGCTAAAGCCACATTTTGAAGGGGAGAACGATGCGTCTCATTACGTTAGAGATGAAATAATATGTTACTTCGTCCCATTAAGTCAGAGACACCTATACGTCTCATCACGTTGGAGATGAAATAATATGTCACTTCGCCCATTAAGCTAGAGACATTTTATTCCTTTCTTTAAATGCTTAAAATTCACTGAGAAATATAAGGGGAGACCTCATAAGTTTCTCTAAGTTCTCACTAACTCTAAAGTCTCTAATGTTTTCTTCCATTATATTTTACGTTTCTCTCATTAGTGACCGATGATAAGCACTAGAGAGAAAAATCAGTGTTAAATGGTGCATTCGGTCAAGGAAGGAGGATATTAGGGGCGATATATTTACTAATTTTATTATGTTCTTTATCGACAACTTTTCTGGGTCTTATACAAAATTCCTATTCTATATGGGGATGTTGCAATTACCCAATCAAATAAATTAGATATGTCTTTAGAGAATGACGAAATCTGTGGGAGCTTAAGGAAATGTTGAGATCCGTGGGAGCTTAATGATAAGAGCTCCTAATGAATTATTATCTCGCCTCATTTAAGTGGTATATAATGACATAAAGTATTTATCTGTGAGCATTAATGATGTCCAGAATTAATTAGAAATTCCTGAATGATTCATAAGAGCATGTAGATGCGTCTACATGAATAAGCAAGATTCTAGATGGAATATTAAGATATTTGGGATTTTGCTTGCAGAGAAGAGTTTTTCATAAGAAAGAGGGAACTAAGTGTGATAATTTTTCTCTTGCCTGTTAGAGAGACTCACTTGTTTGGACTGGTTTATTTTAGGTTGTCCTGACACTAGTTGATCTAATAGATAATGTTTAATTTGCAATGCTTAGTGTCCAGTAGCATAAGTTGTGTGCACAACACAATATAAGGTATTGGTTGTGGAAGGCAAGGTACATGAAGAGTGTGAGCTTATGAAATTGATCTGTGGATTCAACTAAGTGTCCAAACAATCTTTAATCATAATGGTACCCCAAATCCGATTAAATTATTTGGGTTCAAGGAGAATGAGGTGGATGATTATATGAGGGTGGAAATTGACTTTACTAGTACTCTACATGCCTAATGACCCATTAGCTGGCACATAAGTATATGGTGCATCAGATGAAGGGATCTTGTTCTAAAGGAGTACTAGACTTATTATTAAATTCATACGTATGATAGGAAATCAAGTCAATATTTAAGCTTATTCTGTCATACCTGCTCTATTAAGTTAAGGGGATCAATTAGTGTAAAATAATATAGATGATTCCCTATGCTTCAGCTGTCAGAAGCCTTATTAGTGCTAAGTCTAGATGCATACAGATTTGGCATTATGTACCGGAGATTTTGGCAAATTTAAGTTCAAAATTAGAATAATTGTAAGCTTATTAAAATGTCTTGCATCATTTGTAGGACACCTATGATAATATATTCACATTTAAGAAGTCTGATAAGTTAAGTTATTCAGACATTAATTTTCAAGGATGTATGGATGATGTCCACATTATGTTGTGCTCTTATCCTTGCATTAGGAGCAACACCTTGATAAATGGCCCCAAATATTATTCTATTGCATAGTCGATGATGCAAACTAAGATTGTGACATATGTTAAGATATTTGAGCGAGCGTATGACCAATGAATATTTTTTGGCACTAAAAGTGGCAGACAACTCTTTTAAACCACTAATCCACTACAATAATGAATTGTGCAATACCAAGATTGCAGTTTCCTATTCGAGTAACAACGTCATGTGTTTCTGCCAAACATAACGACATTATGCTGTGAAAGATAGGTCCCAGGATTGAATTGTTTGAGCATATTAGTATTAAGTTACTACTCGTGGATCCAAATATCAAAGGCTTATGACTTAATTTAAAGCAAGAATTATGTTACTGGCCAGCACAAGTGTAATGTAATGCCTTAGAATAAGATCCTGGATATAGGGGCATAAGAATCAATCAACACCCAATAAAGAGTAAGTTGATTCCTGTCAAGGTATTATGGTGGCTATAGGTACTGTTGTCATAGTGGTGTTCTCTGAACTGTTGTGACACATTACTTTCGTTCGTTGTTATACTGAGACTGGACTCGTTAGCCATAAGATCAAGTGGGAGAATATTGGTTGTTCCCCTGGCCACCGAGCCAGGAAATGGCATGTGGGCTCGGCCCACCCTCGCTCCCGCTGCACTTAACAATGAGGAGCGAGTCTCTCGGGCTCGCTCCCACGTCCTTCTCACCCACGCGATGATCGAACACGTTGTTAATCTTTGGACTCGCCCCCGATCCCCTCTGTGCACATATATAAGAAATCAATCCGTTCATTGGCTACTAACCAACTCACGGGCTAGCTACCTAAAACCCTAAGACTACCGATGCTAAGATGCACTGAAGGGGACCAAAGGGCGAAACTCCATCACCGGTGCCCTACTACTATGACTAACTAGAACGCCAACTCGGGTTTCGATTAGCATCAATGGCTTCATCTTCATCCGGTCAGTATACCACTAAATTCCGCATAAGCAAAATTAGGTGATCATGTATAGCCTAAGTTTATGTCATAAGAATTAGCTCCAACAAGATCCAGCCCGACCAAACTTGCTTACCATCTCCCTTGCCCATGCCTGGTTTTTTCTTCCCAGGCCTCATCGAGACCATTGTCGACAGGATCTACTCAATCTCCCTCTCGCCCAAGTTCAGCCACCCTTAGTTTCCCTCCTCAACCTCCTGGATATGTGTCAGAGAGAAGGTTTAGAGAGAGAGGATAAGGATGAGAGGGAGCAGGACTTACGCACCCTTCGTAGGTGCGGGTTTGGTGGAAATTTTTGGTGCATGTAAAACGAGACAAGCCATTAGCGCATGATAAATTAAGTTTTAATTATTACAAACTTGAAAAATAGATTTATTTGATTTTTAAAGCAACTTTTAGATAGATTTTTTTAAAAAACACACCATTTAGTAGTTCGGAAAGCATGCTCATGGAAAACGAGGAAGTTTTTTCACCCAACATGTCCTCCCGAACGGTACCTTAGCTAGATGGAGAAGGTTAGATCCGGCCAGCCTTCCCACCAATCATGGTCGCTGTCACTCACCTCTCTTCGTCCCCCTATTGCTGTCCTTAGCCAGATCTAGTGCTCCCAAGATCGGTGATGGCCACACCACATCTAGCCAAAGCGGTACCTAGAGATGTGGAGAAGTGGAGGGCCGTGGGTTAATGCACGCATACCAGCCCGTCAGGTTATCTGTTAGTTTGTGTGAATTTGCTAGGGGCACCACATCTCAAATAAATTCCTATGTACCTTGCACACACTAGGGGAGTGTAGACAGTTCCAACTTGCTGCATATACAAAAATCCAAGAAAATGTAACAAGCACAAATTAGTTCTATTGGGCAGTAATACTAGCGTCTACCCAAATAAATCCGATCTAAAAATATGCATGAACTGAAAAGTAGGTAGTCGCCTCTATTGACTCTGGAAGTCCATGTAGATTAAAATTAAAATTATGCATCCTTTTTTCAGGAAATCTGCGTCTTGCTCATAGCCGCATTCTCTTCTGCATATTCAAATTGCATCATCTTCCTTTGGTCATCGTTATTGTGCCTGCTGCTTTTGTTGTCATCTTTATGAGAGACTGACATAGTGTTATGAGTGACTTGAATAATATTGGCAATATAATTATAATCACAAAACTTAAAATATTAACCATGGACTAATTTTACCTACAAGATTTTTTTTTTGCAATTACATACAAGACGCGTGCATGCGCACACCACTGTGCGCAAGCACACACCACACTCACACCCATGAGTGAGTCCCCTCACACATGCTCATACACTACCACAGACCCAGTTATCTCTAATGGGTCAAAACCCTCGTCTGTAGCGGGTGGGCAAGTCGTTACAGAGATTTGGTCAGTGATGCGGAAATCCATCTGTAATGGCTCCTCAGCCGTTACAGATATATTATCTGTAATGGCTATGGATTATGAGCTGTTACTGATATGGAAATTCGGCAAACAAAAAAAAAATTAAAAAATCAGCCCAGCTTGTTGGTTCCACCTCATCGTCGTTGTCCCTGCTCGTGGTTACTGATATGGAAATCCAGCGGAGGAAGAGGAGTGCTCTCCACTGCTTCCAAGGTCGGTTCCACTGCTCCCTGCAGCCATTGAGGCCAGATCCACCGCAGCTGCTGAGGCCGACCTCAAGAAGGAGAAGGCCAGGAGACCAGATCTGGATGCCGTCGGTGGAGAAGAGAGAGGGCCGCTTCTTCGCACTACGCCATGGTCCTCCGTCGCCTCTTAACGCTCCGCTGCCAGATCCTGGCCGGCGGGGAGCAAGCGGCCGGATCCAGCCTCTTGGCGCTTGGGGGTGCTGTAACACCCTAGATTTCGGGCCGTTAAAAAAATATTTTAATAAAAGCTCTAATTCCAAAAATTTTGGCTCTTCATGTGTATAATTGAGGACTAAGTGCCAAAGATCTCAATTAAATCTTCCTTTGAACCCTAAAATCCTGACTCAAAAATTCCCTCCAAAATTCCGAGACACGAATTTCGAGATTCAAAGGTCTCTCTCTAAACCTATCCAAATTTTCTTGGAATAATTCAATTTCAAAATCCTTCCCAAATTCCCAATCAAAATTCTCATCCAAATCCAAATATCAGAATTCGAATTTTGTAATTCGAAATTCCCTCCGAAGCCTTCCATTAAGATTCTCCATATTTTGATCCTCCCCAAAATTGAAATTTCCATCAAGAACCCTCTTCTGAAAATCCCCAAAATTCTCCTAAGTCCAAATCCCAAAAATTAAATTCAAATTCAAGTCCTCCTTTGAATCCCTCTCTTTTCCTTCCTAAGCTCCCCTAAAATTCCTTCCAAAAATTCAATTCTCCTTCAAATCAGCCCAAGAACCCTTCCCAAAAATTCCCCACTTCTCACTGAATTCAAATACCAAATTTGAATTAAAACCCAAAAATCAAATTATTTAATTCCCATCCAAATTCTATTGTCTAGAAATTCTTAAAGGACACTATTCAAATTGGGCCGCCCCTCCTCTTTTCTCCCCGGCTGGCCCAATCCCCTCTCTTTCTTTCCTCTTTCTTCCTTTCCCCGCACAGCCCAAACTCCCCATGGCCTGCGTGGCCAGCCGTCTACCCGGCCTAGTCCCTTCCTCCCGTGCATCGCCGCGCTGGCTTGCAGCCCACTCGCCAGCACCCCGCCTACGCCGCGCGCACACGCGCCAGGAAGCACGTGTTCGCTCCCCACTGCCATCGGCCGATAGCCCGGGCCCACTGTGCAATTGTGTTGCGGACGCCCGCCAGACCGGCCACGTGCGGTTATTTCCCTATAGCTCTCTCCCCACGAGCACCACGTGCTCGACTAAAATCTCTAACCGAGAAAATATCTCCGACCGTGCCACTGAAGTCAACCACCATCCCTCCCATCCCACTGCCGCTCCATCGCTCTCCTCCTCCCCTCGAGCCAACAAAGCTAGCGTGCCGTCATCTCATTGCATCGGCCAACCTCGCCGCGTCGTTTCCATGTTCGACGCAGGGAAAACTCTCGCCGCCATCATAAAATATCTAGTCGAGCTCCACTGCCTCTCTTCCTCATCGCCTTGGCAGACCGTCGCCTATAAATGGCCTCTGCCATCGCCCCTCTTTGAGCCGCTTCCTCGCTGCAATTTCTCTCTCTGTTGCCACCATAGCCGCTTGGCCCCGCTTCAATCCTCCGCATCTTCTTCCCAATCGACCAAGGCACCCCCACGTCAAGCTCTCCACCGCCTCATGACCCTGGCCGTGCCCTCAATTTCGTCCAAGTGCCACCCTAGAGGAAATCCCCAAATCGGGCACCACCGCTCCGTCATTGCCGCCACCACAGTTTTTCATCGTCGCCGAGGGTAACGGTCAATTCCTTCCCTTCCTCGCCTACCTCCTGAACCACCAAAGCCATCCCGTGCCCAACCAGCGCCAATATGGTCGCCGCTGGTGAGCTTATCATCTCGGCGCCCGCCATTGGGAAACGCCGCCATCACCCGTCGCCGTCAGCCAACCTCTGCTCGATCTGATCCGATCACCACCTTCAGCACCTCCTCTGCCGTCTACCTGTGTGACCCTTCCCTCTAGCGAGCTGTCGATTGCCAGAATCCCTCCGGCTGCTGTCGGCCATCGATTCCCTCTGCTGGCCTCATCCCTCCTCAGCCTGCTCTGACGTGGCAGTCACGTCTCCCGTCAGGCCCCACCACTTAATCCCTCTCCTGTTCCTATGACATATGGCCCACCATTTAATCAAAATTCAATTTTGAAAATCACCCACTTACACGCGGACCCCACCCAATTAACCCTCAGGCCCGGTTGCCTCCCTTGGGCTGCCTCGGTAAGGCCCATAGGCTGCCTCCACTATTGGGCCTAAGCCTACTGTTAGCCGTGGCCCATTGGATCGGCCCAATAGGCCAAGGCCCTCCAGTCTCGTTTCCTCTCCCTCCAACTCACTGGCATCGGGCCCCACCTGTTAGCAAGGAATATTCCCAACAATATTCCCTTTTCCTATTTAAATAAATCCTTTTTATTTTCTAGAAAAACAATTAAACCTCAAAAGTTCATATCTCCCTATCTTTAACTCCAATCGACTCTGTCCAAGTCTGCACAATTTTCTAAAATTGAGATCTACCTAATAGCACTACTAATTATTGATAATAATATTTTATTTTTAGGGTTTTGTGTACTTTTCTCTCGTTTCGCGTGTAGTCAACGCTTCAGAAAATCGTCGGACATTGGATTTTCACGGGGATTTGAAGACGAAGACAGAGGCAAGTCACTCTTTGATCATATTGCTCCTAATTTGCAAATGTTTTAATTGCAAAATTGCATTATTAGTGCACACGATAATTTGACCAGCCTCGGTTTGCGTGACAAGCCAATGGACCTACCCAGTAGTTGCATTACCCCGTAGGCCTTGTCAACCCTATCCCTTGTCACTCCACCTTAGGTAGGCATCTATGCTCTATGAGCATGGGTACCGACGGTTCCACTCAAATCACATTTGTGTGTCGGTATGGGAAAACGGGTTTCTAAACATTTCAAAAATCCGACACGCGATGTCGGCATGTTTGCAAATGAAAAGTGATTTGTAAAAACCCATGATGCAAAGTGATCACCTTGGTGGAGTTGCTTTATATCTGCATATAAGGACTGATTCCTTGAGGAATTGTACTGATCATAATACAGTATGACCACACGAGTGGTTTGGGACGCCCCTGGCTGAGTAACTAGCCAGAACAGGGTAACCTCGCATGCCAGTAGATGTGAAACGCCGGGATGAGGAGTGTGGTGGAAAATCTGGGTTCCTGAGTAGAGCAAGGATAAAGAAGCTTGCCAAGTACTCGGTCGAGGTGTTTAGGGTAAATTGATAATCACAACAGAATTCTTAATTGAGATTGGTTTGACCCATCTATCGGGCATGAGGTACCCTAGGATGGCTCTTGAGAGGCCTTGTCGTGAATCCCCCACTTGGCCAGTGTGAGAGTAAGCTCGCATCGTGTGGGTAAGTGTGCACCCTTTAAAGAGGTTCTAAAACTGTTTAAACAGCTGTGCCCATGGTCATGGGCAAATGGGTGATTCCTCTAGCATAGATTTGTTTGCTAGTGCTTTGCGAAAGCAGTTTGTGGTATGGAAATCATTACTAGAATCAGCTTTGGTGGCTGATGAATGACCTGAGTGGTCTGAAATGGGGCTGTGTGACCCGGGATGTCAAGTGGCATCATAGTTTAGGCTTCCCAAGCGAAAGCAGTGTGTGCTGGAGCTTATGGACGACTCGTTGAGCCAAAGAGATCGAGATAAGAAATGAGCTGATGTCCTGAAGAGGATGAAATGAAAGGAAAATAATAGAGGAACAATGAGATGAAAGCTGCTGATGGTAGATAACTTTGAACCGGTGTCGTGGTCTGACAACTAGTATAGGAGTGAATCTTCCCTAGTAGCTTTAATCAACTAAAACTCGTTTCATCCACTTGAGTTGTTGCAAAGCAATTCGCGGACCGAGTTGAGGCGAGAACCTCTTTCCAGATACATCCTTATGAAACCACACTTAGAGATTTGAAAATATTTCAAAAGAAAAGTTTGCGAAATAAACCCCAGCCTTCCTTTATAGCATGCATACTCACATTTCCCGTGATTTGTTGAGTACGTATGTACTCAATCCATACTATTTTCCCCCTCCTCCAGGAAGAGTGATGTTGAAGCTGAAGGTTAAGGTTTCTTTCCTAATCCCAAGCTGTTGCTTATGGATTGGGTTCTAGCTGCGTTGTCGTTCTGCTGCTGCTATTCTATTTGAAGGTTGCTTCTCAGGGTTTGCCTGAAGTCGCAACTTATAAAGGTATAATATATTCTAAGGTGTATCTCGGTTGATCGTGGGTACCAGCAAGATTTCCTGGGACTAGTACCGGCATCGGGTTACATGGGAGTCGGTCCACGCCCATCTCCTACAGCGCATCATCTCTGGTGTCATTGTAGGTGGTGCTAGGGAGGGGTGTGACAGAGGCCAGATCCAACCGCCTCGAGCTCGGGGAGGAAGCAATGGTCATCATCATCGTCGTGGCCCGATCTAGCCCTTGCTTCTCTACTCTCTTTTCGTTGTCGTCCTGATCTGTTCCAGGGGTGAGGGTGCCGCCGGCCATTAGACATGGACGCGGTGCAGGCGGGTGCTAGGGGCGGGGTCGAAGCGGTGGCGGCGCAGGGGACGGAAGGAGCGATGACCGGCGGTAGGGATGGAGGGAGCGACACTAGGATGGCAGACGAGGACATCGGTGTTGGGGAGAAGAAGTGGTGCGCAGTGGGAGGAGAAGTGCGATGGTGTACTTTGTGGGCAGTGGGTGGTGGGGTTCTATCTGTGACCCATTGATTTGTAACGGGTTATAAGATTTGAGCCATTATAGATGATGGCAGAGCCGTTACAGATGACTGACGCCACATCTTGTCGGTATTTTATATCGGCAATGATGAATATGAGGCTATGCGTCAGACCTCAACTCGATGGATTCGAAAGAAAACAAAGGATCTATACTGGTTTAGACCCTTAGTGTGAGGTAATACCCTACTTCAGTTGTGGTGTATTGCTTTCGCGGGTGCTGTATGATTCTTTGGTGAGTTGTCTGTGTCGGCCCCAGGGGGCTCCCTACCCCTCCTTATATACCAGAGGGATAAGGACTACAAGGTAGAAAACCTAGTCAGATACGATCAGGGGTTTTCCTTATTATTAAATAGAGTATCCGGCTAGGATTATATCCCTTTCCTTGTCATGTAAGATAACATGAAGCCGAGTCCCACTCTATCTCTAATTGTATGGGATGACCCACCCTCTGTCCGAATGGTTGTATTGGCCTTTCTTGGGGTACCTTGGGCCCATGGCCTCTACATATCTGTAACAACTCCTAAAGAGGAGCCATAATAGATAGGTACTTATCAGTGACGACTATTGGCTCCTATAATTATTTACAACATTTGATTTAAATAGTCACTATAGATACATTCATTTGTAATGGCTCTCTTTGAGCCGTTACAAATGACCCGTTAGCGATGTGACGTTCTGTAGTAGTGATACTAGATTCATCATATAATGTAGTAGCTAGCTTGTGGCTTCATTAAGTCTTGGGGACCTATAAATGCAAAGTAATTGAGAAATTGTTTTTTCTCAGTACAACCTTTAAATCATGTGTTGGAGAATGTGTTTCCTTAATCACTCAAAAAGGCAAGGCAATAGTTGATTTTATAACAGAGCTTGAGTTTGACCTGTATAAAGAAAGATTGTGTATTACTTAACATTGTCGATGCAATTCTTATGCAAAACAAAAGCCATGCTAAAAACATAACAAAGGCAATGACCCTTACTACAATGTGAAGAAAGATGAGCTCACATCGATGTCAAGCAGATGGTTGGAATTTATGATACAATTATGTTTTAGATACCTTTTGACCTCAACAAGGGATCTACATAATTTTCCAATGCTTTTATCTCTATAAAAAGAACAAACAAAAATTTATCTTATTAATTGTTGACATTAATGTTTTATTAATGCATAATGAAATGAAAACATGGAAAAGACCTAAATAATACAGTACATTCACTTAAGAAGTTCTACTCATGGTTCGATAGATCCAATGAATACACACATTTTATTTCATATGTGTGGGTGGAAAATACAATTTTAGTTAATTTTTCTAAGGTTGTTTCAAAACTCACATGGTTCTATAGTATTCCATCCTGTTTCAGACAAATAGATTGAAAACAAGAAACTTCAAAAACAACAGGGGAAAATTGATCTATTGTCAAGCAGAAGATTGGAATCTGCAGTACAATTACGTTCTAGATACCTTTTACAATTTGCAAAATGTATTTCTTCTTTCCAACTTCCTAGCCATCTGGCAGAAGCATTTCTTCTTTCCTTCCTCAAGGTTTCAAAGCAGGTGACATCTTTACAATAGTGTTAAAGTTCTTTTTAACAATAAAGTTTAGGTTGTATAGAAGTCATAAGTAGAAACTGGTGATGTGGATAATCCATAAGTAGATTGAAAACATTAATTCCATTTCAAACATGTTATGTATGATGCGTCGTTCTTCTATGTATCAGTAGGCAACAATACCACTAATAGATATGTTATGTAAAAACCGCAAAATCACGGAGTGACCAATTATGATTATTTTAGACATTACAAGTAGTCAGTTAGTGACCATTCACTGGAGACTAAGCCGACTAAGCAATGACTAGTCATTGGCTCCAACATGATCAACAATAATTTTTACACACAAAAGTTAGCTATTGTTAACATGTTTTTTTAGTATAGCCATAGACTATTGAAAGGACGAAAGTGTGAAACTAAGATTTGAATTTTGCTTTTTGAGTCCTACCTTTCCAAAGAATAAAAGTGGGAGTGCATGGGTATATGCAGCACTAGCAGTGGCATGGGTAGGCGGGCATGTGGGGGCAAGCATCAGGCGAGACATATATGGGTGGACACTAGGCTGATGCGAGGGAAACATTAGTAAGGACGCAGCAGCATGCGTGTCTAACAAGAAGGGATGGTGGCGTGCGGAATTAGAAAAAAAGGGGGTGAGAGAGGAGTCAAGCAGATTTGGAAGGTTTATCTGCGCAAATCTCCTATCTCCTATCCTAGTTAGCCCATCTAATTCTCTAGTTACCCAATAGAACAGATCAACTAGAATTGACTAGCCCATTGATTACCGTGATCGGGGTGGTTTGCCGCTGACTAACCACAAGCCAGCAAATTAGACACTTACCATATTGTAGTTGTTTATGAGTATTTGCATACGTATTAGTGAGACACACAAATAGCAAATGATATGTGCGATAAACATCGAAAGCAAAAATTCCCTTATGGTTCCATAACAACAAATGCATTAGTTAACAAGCACTAATTAACTGCCATGTAACTAAGAGCAGTACAATAAGGTAATGTATGCGGGCTATAATTGCCACCTTATATAGATCTGTAGTTAGCTGGTTGTTGCACGAGCACCAGTAAACTTTGTGAGATAATGTGGTGCAGCTAGGTATTAATGGTGTAATATACTTCCATAGCTAATTATTGTATGAGTAGCTATTAGGCTAGCTGTAGGTGATATGGCAACAAATAGAGCCAACAGCTGGCTTTACTATTAGTCTTTCTCTAAGAAAGTATTAATTATAGTAATGTTATTAGAAACTGTGCCATAATAACTGTGCACAACAGCCACTCATCCGGTGACTGCAACTCTGGCCATTTTGAGAACTGATGTTACAAGTCACATACATGAGCAAAATGGCTATATATTTAATAAAATAAGGCCAATATGGTCTCCAAGGAATAGGTATTAAAAGAGACATATTTGTATGTAACACAACTTAACATTATCATTTGTATGGTAATGTACATACTTGAAAAGTGTAATATCCATTCGAGGCTCGTTTGGTTCATTAACATAGTTGAAGTGTACCACACTTTCCTTACTCTTAGCGCCATTTGTCATAGACACATTTTCTAACTAAGACATGATGTGGTAGGTGTTTGCATATATCAATTTTTTCTAATAACTTTGTTGGAGATTAGATACTTTGAATGTTCTTGTATTTACATTTCTACACTACATTTTTGCACTTGAAGGACTTTTCTCGCTGCAAGACCGAAAAACCCGAAGGCTCCCTCTAGCTGCCGAGGAAGCGCCTGCAGGTCAAGTATATCTCCAAAAGCAGCATGGGTGGTGAGGGATCTTTTTTTTTAACACAACCTCGAAAATCTGCTTCCATGAGGAGTCAAAATAAAAATTGAAATGAACTCATTCTCGTTTCCACATGTAATTGGATTGCTATTTGTTTTTCCATAAATCTAATTCAATTCAAGGATTTAAAATGTCAACAATATAGTAATATTTTTTGACTGTGAACAATATAGTAATATTATCTAGGGTCTCAATAGTACGTTGTATGCCTCAATTTCATATATTATTCATAGTATGTTGAGATCGACACAAGAATCCATGAATGATTTCTCACAAGTTTAATTATTCCTAGTTAGGCAAGTATAGAATTGACAGCTTACTGAGTAGTGAATGGACTGATAATATTCTTGTTTTCTAGCCCCTTGTGGACAAATAGGTGCTTAGTCCTAAGTTGTGGTTGTGCTAGATCTAAGTCAAATTGAATCTTGGCGCAAGGGCGTAGTGATCTCTCTAGGGAATAGATGTAAAAAGTGGCTTATTTCTATATAACAGAACTCTATATTTTTATTTATGAATAACAATTAAGATCACTGCTAGCTTGCCATTTCCTATTGAACCAATAAATGCCACGGATTTTTGAAAACAAAAGGTTAGCTGTGACTGTGACATAATTAATCCTTGACAATAGCTTAGTTTTTATCAAAGAACATCTTTAATCCCTCAAAAACTGCTTGGCAAATTTCCAATCATCCTTAGTAAGACACGTAGATGCAAAAAACATTCGTATCTAGAAAGACGTTCAAGGACACTCTAATACTGAAATGCAATAGCAAGCATTGTTTTAATTGGAATTCCATCTAGTTTTACAGGCAAGAACAATTCTGCCATCATATTTAATGTTCATTTGAGATGCCATTTTGTTTTACAAATTTCTCATGTCGGTGCAGCCAACTAATTACCTTACACTATCACAAACAATTTCAATGCCTTTCTCCCTAGGATACATGCCATCCTTACCAATCAAATTCAAGATATGTGCTGCACAACACATATGCAGTATAGAACCATCCAACATAAAAGAGTCAAGATGGAACTTATCTAGCATTTTATCTCCATTAGAATGTCATTGGTAATGCAATTATCAAGTGTCATCAATGACAACTTCCTCTCAATATGATAATCCATTAGAACTTCATGAAGAACCTCGCTTATAGCTTCACTGGTATGTGGGAATGGCACATAAATGAACCTACAAAAGGGAAATAGACCACAAGGAAAAACTCAGCCATCACTAGTCACTATAGCTTACAAAATAAGCTTTAATTCAGCATTAGTGCATTACCTCAAAAAGGAACTTTTCAGCTTCCAATCATCAGCGATGTAATGTGCAGTGACAACCATGCGTCCTTTCTTCTAATGATGGCCACATATCAGTTGTGATGGCAATATGGGTGTGGTATTGTTGGTAAAACTTCATCAATGCAAGTTTTTGCACTTCATACATACCCAAAATGTCCTTCCTAAATGTGCTCCTCGACATTACCTTAAACAACAATTGCAATGCAGCATAAAATTTGTGAAATCCATCATGATCAACAATAGACAATGGGTACTCATGGATATATATAACTAATCCAATTGTTTCATGCCTTTCCTTTCCTAGTGTGATTGACACATATTTAGGTTGCTATGAAAGTGTTTGCTCCAGTTTTTGACTTCAGCTGAAAGCAATTTCTAAGACCACATGCATAATCTTTCAATGGATTCCCTATTTTTACTTTTGCAAATTTATCCTAGACTGTAGATCTTAGTTTTCTTTTGTTCCCAACACTAGCATCATCATTTTCATAAAAAAAAAACACTTGCATCATCATCATCATCTATGATAACATCAATACCTTTGGATGCTTGTTGAGCTATGACAGTGTAGGAATCTTGACTAGAGACGAAGAAAGGTTACACTGGTGCTAGTGAAGACGAACGTGAAGGCAAAGTTGCAACAACAGCACCCATAACTTGTCATCCCAGAGCTGATGTTTCCAATCTTACAGAAAAACAAGATTGGCAACACTAATGTATGCATACAAAAATATGGAGTAAGAACTAATAAGAATCACAAGTGAATCAGAACTTATGAGATTCAAAGAACAAAAAAAAACAGCAGCCCTTCAGAGTTTCACCGTTGCGGCACACATATGCTCTGCCTTGCCTACTGTGGTGCCACATGTATGCCATACACTAGCTCATGTGCTGCCTTGTGCACCAATCCACCTATCCCTATGCGCGGTCACTCACCATTGTCCTATGCCCAGGAGCCCACCCCCGTGCGGTGTTGCACTATGCCTAGGAGCCTGTCCCTGTGCGTCATCACCCTACACTCTCTGGTGCCATTGCCATCAGCCGTCACACGTGTATGAATGGGGATTCAAAAGTTTTGATTCTAGAGAAGGTCATATTTATAAATATGCTGAAGAGTAAGAGTTGGTTGGCCCAAAATCACATATGAACATGTATATTTGGATACCCATGGGCATCGAATAAAACTCGACTGCACCCACTAGGAACTCAGGTTTTGGGTTGGGCATACCAATGAGCACAAAATCTAACCCATGCTTGTGCCCATCGGGTGTGGTACCGATGGGTACCCGGATGTGTGCAGGTCTGATTGCCATCTCTACTCTCTAAGGTGGAATTTCAAAAGTTATGCCTTAGGTCTCACTGACTTGTCGGTCCTAGTCACACGTGTCATAGCAAGATGGGTGGCAAATCCTTAATTGCAACTATTGCAGGTGTCAAATCCTGAAATATCTTTGTTTAGTTTGTTGCTAATGTTTCCCACAATTGAGTTAGCCAGGCTAACCAGCTGAGGCTAGAGATGGCAATGGGTGCCCGAAACCCGAAATCTAGTGGGTTTTTATCCTATTAGGGCACGACATAGGTTAATATCCAAACCTATGGGTTTGTTAATGGGAGAAAATCAAAACCCATCGGGTTAGCAGGCACGGGTTCATTCTCATGGTAGCCATACCCGTAAACCCATAGGTTTAATAAACCCGGCCCAAATACTAATTTCACCCCAACCCAATAAAACCATATATATAAAATCACCTAACCCTAGAACTAGAGGCAGTCTCCTCCTCATTGTGGCAGCTAGAGGTGGTCTTTCACTCCGAGTCCCCGATCCCGAATCCTTGAGTGGCGGCTTGCCGCCAGCCTTTGCACCTGCCGTCCGCCGCCCTCCCCCCTGCCGGCCACCGCCGCTTGGCCCCCGCCGCCGAGCACTATCCGTCGGCCGTCTGCCGCCCGTTCGCTACCAGGCACCCACCATCCGCCGCTTGGCCCCCCACTGAGCACCCGCCGCTCGCCCCTCACCATGCGCCGCTAGCCCCTCTCCCCACTTCTTGCAATGTTGCAACTTGCTAGGGTTAGGAGCTACTCTATCCAGCCATGGCTGCGAGCTCTAGCGCAACAAACAACGACGGCCGGTGATGCTTCTTCCTCCTTCTCCTTAGCCGTTGTTCACTCACTCTTGCAGCCATGCTCGCCCTACTCCATACTGACACTCCCAGCTGTCCCAAAGGGACGCCGCTGTCACCAACCGCCTCGCGGATCTAGATATCAGCAAAGGAGACCAATCACCACCTGTTGCCCCTCTGTCCCTTCCGCTTCTGCTGCCTGCACCTCTGTCCCAAGTCGCCAACATCGTCGGCCCCTCCGATCCGAAGCAAAGGGTCCGTGTGGGTGTGCCCAAGGCGAAGCCACCCCCAAAAGGATTGAAAAGTTTGAGGAGATAACCAAGTATGTTAAAGTTGATATGAACATAAAAATAGTACTTAACTGCAAAACTAGGTGGAATTCAACTTTCAACATGCTTAACACTGTTCTGCCCTACAAGGCTGTTTTCATTAGAGTAAGTCATGTGGATAGACAGTACACATCTTTACCATCTGAGGAAGAGTGGAAATTTGCCAAGGAAGTTGTGGAGAGACTTAGATTGTTTTATGACATCACTAAACTATTTAAAGGAACCGATTATGTGACTGCTAGCATTTACTTCACTAGAATTGCTAGATTAGAAAACAAATCAGGCAGTGGTCAACTTGTGGCAATCCATTAGTAGAAGCAATGTCAGCTAATATGGTAGCAAAGTTTGATAAATATTGGGCTGACATTCAAGGGCTTATGGGCATTGCAACTATTCTTGATCCTCGGTTTAAGACTATGGTGCTGCTGATTTGTTATGAGGACTTGCTTGGTATGCTTGTTAGAGAGTGTGAGGACAAGGTCATTGAGGTGAAGAACTTGTTAGCTGAATTGATGTGTGAGTATCATGTGGTACAGGATGTGGAGGACAGTGAACCATCAGCACCTTCACCTGGCAACAGTGATGATTTCTTGTCTGACATTGGTGCAGGTATTGCAAGTCTAAGGCCAGCAAGTATGGGGTTCAAGTCTTAGCTAGACCGTTAGTTGGATGAAGAAATTGTGAGCATACATACAAAGAACTTCAATGTCTTGGATTGGTGGAAGGTGGCAGGGACTAGATATCCTACTTTGAGGAGGATTGCAAGGGACATATACGCTATCCCTGTTATCACCGTTGCTTCAGAGTCTGCTTTCAGCACTGGTGGTAGAGTGCTTAGCAAGCATCGCAACAGACTTACCTTCAAGATGTTGGAGGCTCTCATGTGCTCCCAAGAGTGGATTAGGAACAAATACAAAGCTATATTGTTGTCCTATTTATGAACTTGTTGTCCAATGATGCAAATATTTGTTGTCATTGTTGCAAACTAATTCATTTTTTTCTATAGTGGATAAGAAGAACAATCAGCCTGCCACCTTTTGGTCTTGTCTCCAAGATATTCAAGAGGGCCTTCAGGTGATCTGTTAATATATTAGCAATGTTTTCCTTCCTTTTGGCACTGTCTTGTGAGATTAATTAGATACCTAACTAATGTGTGCTTGTGCTCATGTAGGAACTTGCAATTTAAGAGGTTCAAAAATTCTAGTGGTGTTGTTCTTTTGGTGCAACCTGCAAGGAAAAATTAATACCCCCTTTTGGTTGTTACTGTGATTTGTTAATTGTGAGCTTGTAATGAACTTGTAGTACTAAATGTTATTGTTTTAGTTCATTTTGATTGGGACTTATCTATGTTGTTGAATTCCTTCCTTTCCTTGTAATTCTGGTGGTGCACATTGCACTTGTGCTGCTGGCCTGCTGCTGCTGAAGCTGAATGTGGTGGTAGGAGAGGGTCAATGACTCAAGTGTGAATGTGTGATCATATATTGGTGTTGGCTGTTATCTATTGGTCAGTTGGTGTAATATGTTATATATTAGTATGTGCTGTTGCTGCTCATTATGAGTTGAAGACTTGAAGTGTTGAACATTGAACTTGGTAGTTTTATAGCATAATCATACATTTATGCCACTGATCTATAAACTGTACGGTATTATGGACATATGTTTTGGATTGCTTTGATATGCATTTATGTGGGACTTGCTCATTATGTTTGCAGGCTACAAAACGTTTGTTTCTTTTCGAAATATTACTGCCTGCTAAAGTGCTAATGTAATGCATACTACATACATATATATGGCTTTGTCGGGTACGGGTATCCCATGGGTGCCCGTTAACCCAGTGGGCATACGTTTGGACATAAAATTGAACCCGTGACGGGTATGGGTTTTTTAACAGGCAGATTCTATATTCGCGGGCATGGGTTTGGGATGTCAAAACCCAACAGGTTTGTGCCCGTTACCATTCGTAGCTGAGGCTAGTATTTGGTTTGTTGACAAAGTTGTGGCATGAAACACTTTCGTTTCTCTTATCCTAACATGTCATGACACATTTTCTAGCTAAAACATGGCACAAGTGTGGCACATAGATTGGAAGCTACAAAGTCTTCTAACTACACTTTTGGCACAAAACCGTGGCATTTGTAGAATATGTACAATATTCTAAATCTTCTTGTTATTCCATTTGCATGCTACAACATTTTTACAACCAAACAATAAAAAATGATATGTAACTATATTTCGTTTTCACCTGTAATTGAAGTGGTATTCCTTTTCAGCAAAGCAAATTCAGTTCAAGGATTAAAAGACAATTATATAGTAATCATTGTAAATATCTGGGATATCAACAATAAGTTGTAATCATTAATGCCATGTATTTTTCTCCACTGTTGAGGTCTAACTAAGAATTCGTAAATGATTTCTCACAAGATCTAAAAATTATGTAACTTTAACTATTTCTTGTGTGCAAGAGTAGTATTCAGCATTTGAGCAACCAATGGAGTCAGATGGTAATTTTATTTTCTTGTTCCTTGCCAATAGAGTGGTGCTTGGTCCCAGTTTGCCTAGTGCCAGATCCAAATCAGATTGAATTAAAGGGGCACAAGCGAAGAGGATCATGTATTTATGTTTCGAGGGGGTGGCACCACTGGGCAAAAAAGAGGCAGTGGCACTGCATGTGGTTTGGGCATGTATGGACAATGCGAAAGTACCGAGTGGATGGTCGGAGTGAATGGTGTGTGGTTGCATGGGCCTAGCTGGATATGTGTTCCAAAAAATAAAAGGGAGGAGGTAGAGGAAATAAAGCAAAATGAAGGTAGTGCGCAGCACCGAGCAGTTTGATCTTGTGTGGCTAGTGTTTGGTTAATTGCAAAATTTGAAGCATAGCACACTTTCTTTACTCTCAAACCTATATGTCATCGACAAATTTCCTAGCTAAAACATACCAAAAGTGTTTAGAGCCATAAAGTGTTTTAGCTAAATCTTACCACACACATTTTCTATCTAAAACATGCCAAAGGAGTGCCATAAAACAAATTTGAAGCCATGAAAGTGTGGCAAACAAATGCCACACAAGGGAACAAAATTGGCAAATTGTGGTATGCGTATCATATATCATTTTTTATAAGCTTTGTTAGTGACTGCGATATTCTAAATCTTCTTGTTATTGATTTGTATGCTATAGTCTCTTTTACAACTGAACAATAGAAATTGAATTGTAACTCAATCTTGTTTCCAAATGTAACTGAGTTGGTATTGCTCTTTTTGCAAACTTAAATTCAATTTAATGATTAAAAAATCTAATAAAGTATTATTCATAATACCTAGGATCACAATAGTAAGTTGTATGAGATCTTCATAAGACTTCATGCATGATTCACATAAGATCTTGCCGAGCACTGGGCAACCATGGTCGGGTCTTGGGCCAACCACGACCCAATTGCAGATGTGATGGCTTCATCTTGGGCCATGGATTCTGGCTTTACTGTCACAGGCCGCCATAATCAGAGATTGTCACAGCAAGTGCCTTGATTGTCTCAGCAAGTGCCTCTTGCTCCTTGTCAGGTTTGGTGGCAGTATTTAATGTCGTTGCTGGGTGAAGGCAGCAAGTTATGAGGTGAGCCGTCGGAGCCTAGAGCTATGACCTCTGGCCCCCTCTCCAAGGAGAACCCTTCTAGGGCGGAGCTGTGAGCACCCTCTGAGGTCTTTTCGCGTTCGGTGGAGCGCGGAGGGCCGCCTGTCCAGCCCCATCCTCCAGATGTCAGTTGAATCTAAGATAGCATTCGAATGTACATGTTAGGGGGGTAAAAACTTCCTCATTTTTTAGAGCACGCTTTTCGAACTGCTAAACGATGTGTTTTTTAAAAAAATTTATATCTAAAAGTTGTTTTAAAAAATCATATTAATCCATTTTCCAAGTTTAAAATAATTAATACTCAATTAATCATGCACTAATGACTCACTACGTTTTACGTGATCATATTTTTCATCTTCTTCCCTCACTTTCAAACTTACCCTAAGGTCTCCTACCCCTTTAGATCGGAGGCTGGTTGTGACACCTTCTGAGGTGAACATAACTCCGAAGGCACTTTCTCCTTGAACCACATCTTGGAACTCGATGGGGCAACTTAGGAGTGTGTTTGGTTCTAGGGATTTCATGGATTGGGCTGGGTCTATTTCATTTTTACAGGTGTTTGGTTTGTGGATTAGATGGGATAGGATGGACCTAGTAGAGAATATTTCACTGATATTCGGGATGGCGCGATCTAGGGAAAACGGCTGGACCGCGCCGACCCACCTCACGGGCGCGTCGCCCAGGGAGCGGCAACGGCCACTTTTTCCTCCACTACCTCCTCCCCCTGCGCAGCGGCGGCAGCGGAGTCAGCCGGCTCCATGCGGGTGCAGCGACAGGAGCAGAGCAGGAGGTGGAGCAGCGCTTGCCGGAGCACCCTACGGCGCCGGGGCTTCTTTGAACTCTGGAGCTGGGCCTCGGAGGCGACAACGGCTGGCGACAGCTGGGGTGCCACGACCGACGTCGTTGATTGCTGCTTGTTAGCTGCTCGGAGGCATCGCTAGAGCAGGAGGAGCGCCGCAGCGAGGGCGGAGAGCACCGCTGCGAGGACGACAAGGGAGTTCTAGTGGGGGTGGCGGTCGGACCGCCTCCCCCCACCCAGTCGGACTGAGTTCTAGTGGGGGTGGCGGTCGGACTGCTTCCCCTCACCTGGTCAGACCGGCCGCGTCCATCCTAGCATCATCCTTCCATCCAAACAGGTGGTAGGATCATTCCATCCCTTTCTATCCCTCCAACTAAACAAAAAACCGGGTTCATTTCATCCCTCTAACCAAACAGAAACTTGGATCAACCCATCCCAAAAAAACAGGAATGGATCTAACCCATCCCACTTCATTCTTAAACCAAACACATCCTAGGTGATTATATCCCCAATAGAAATGAATGAACATACGGTGTTCTAATAGAGACTATCTGTGTCTACCATGTTAAAAGTGTAAACTTTCACCCTTATGATAGCTGGTTTTAAACCTATTTTAATGTGTGGCACTAGGATTTTTAAAATGAACTTTAAGTTGATTGCATTTAATTATCCTATTTTAAATAAAGCTATTTCACTAAATTCTTATTTATTGTTGCTTGTTCTCTAAGTATGATGCATTGCTTTTTCCCACAATTATGCAGTACTAGTCGGTGGTCCCCAGCGTTGCATGGACTATTATTATTGTTATTTTAAATATTAAAATTTTAATAATATGCTAAACATGTTGGATATTTTTTGAATTATACCTGTAGTAATTATTGATTTTAAATTTCAAAATTAAATTAGTTAAAATACTAAATTGAGATGCACTTTTTTCTGTTTTTTCTTTTAAATGATTGCAAAAGTATTCGAGTAGCATAAATTCTGATCCGTGAAACTTTGCTCCATGAAAGACGAACTCAAGTCACCCAAAACGCGTGTCTGGGAAAAAGCCATGAGCCAACTCCCGACGCTCGGGGGCTATGATTAGTCGGGCAGAGTGCTTAAATGTAAGGGGTCAACTACTCGGAGAAATTAATATTAATAAGAGGAAGAACTCATATTTACATATATTGTAAAATACATTTTATTCAGGTGATTGTTTTCATCATCAGATGCTACTCATCCGATATGTTTATAGTGCAGGGCCAGCTCCGGATACGCGTGACAGGAACTCAGGGTTGCGAGCCTATCTCCTACGCTCGGTGGCTGGACAAGTCTGCCAAGAATCACTCAAAATGCTCCATGAGGGCTACTGACCGAGTACTGCGCCAATCGGGACGTCATCTTCCCTGGCTACGCTCCATGTGAGCTGACAATCGACCTCCGGCGCTAGTTGGGGGTCGTATACTACTCGATTGGGTGAGGTACGCCCCATGAGGGTCGCCAGCCGAATCCTACGCTAACGCTAGGTTCGGGTACCTTATTCGGTCGCAACTCGGCTAAGTAGGGTACGCCCTATGAGGGTCGCTAGCTGAATCCTATGCTAATGCTAGGTTCGGGTACCTTATTTGGTCACAACTCTGTCATATCGGGTACGCCCCATGAGGGTCGCCAGCTGAATCCTATGCTAATGCAAGGTTCGGATACCTTATTTGGCTATGGCTCTGTTGGATATGGTACGCCCCATGAGGGTCGCCAGCCGAACCCTATGTTAACACAAGGTTCAGGTACCTTATTCGGTTTTACCCAAGTCAGAGAAGACTTCTGTCGTCAAAGCGTATCCGGAGTTCTCATGTACCGCGTCACACCTGAGGAGGGCAAGCAGATTCTACAACATACCTACTCAGGCACCTGTGGCAACCAGGCTGCATCTAGAATATAAGTCGAAAAGGCTTGCAGACAAGGATTCTTCTAGCTGATTGCAATTACCAATGTTGGAGTACTCGTCCTGACAAGGAGTCTATAACTTTCGAGTAGTGCACTACTCAGGAGAGACTATAAATTTCTCATTCCCGCTGACATGATGCGGAGGAGTCTAACTTCTGGGTGGGACGCCACTCGGGAAAGACTATAAACCCCCTTTCCAGCTGACATGAACCTGAAGAGTCCTATATACGAGTAGCATGCTACTTGGCAAGACTATAAATATACATTCCGATTGACACGAAGTCGAAGAGTCCTACATACGAGTAGTTCCCTACTCGGTAAGACTATAAATCATATTCCGGTTGACATGATACCGAAGAGTCTCATATACCAGTAGTAATCTACTCGGGAAAGATTACAAGGTTAAAGATCTTTGACTTTATGTTTAATTGTTTCACAATTAAGCATAAAGTCGGGGGCTACACCTAATAGGTGCACCTATTCAGCGCACACTATTCATACTTTAACATGGTGTTAACGCCAAAATTTGGTATGGCTCTGTATTAGATTCGGTCAAGAAGAAAATTACAGTTAACTAACGGGACTTGATCCAGAAGGAGCCGAATCCAGGAAGAAGCCATGAAGACCACAGTATGATAGTTAATTATCTTGATTATTAGTTAGGCAAGGATTAATATTTTATCTTTGGGAAACCTGACCTCGTGTCCGGTTGGGTCCTGTTAATGTTTCCTTTTGTAGTTAGGAAATCGTGTACCGTGTCCAATAAGGACTCGTGTCAACTCGGGGTATAAATACGTATGCCCGGGTGCTTTGTAATCTATCTACATCAATCAGATCAATACAATTTCGGCGCATCGCCACCCCTTCGATGGGTTCTTGCTTCTCGAGCCGGGCTGCATCGGTTAAGTTCGACCTCTTGCGAGAGGGTAAGTCTCGTCACCCCGGCCACCGCATCGGCTAGGACTTCCACGGTTAAGTTCGATATTCTAGTCGGTTCACGGTGGACGGCTTACCACGATATATCTATTATGTCTATGGCTGCATCAGTTTAGTTTGATCTCATAGATCGATTAGGTATATCACATCACGCGTGCATAGATCGTATTGGCTTACTGGGAGCAATTTATCATCAGTTTGTGCTGCATCGGTTGGGTCTGACCTACTAAACTACTAGTGATAAATCATTCCTGCTAGGTCGATAGTTTTTATGCAAGCGTCTTATCGGGATGTATAGCCGATAAGTTATCATATTTTACATCACGATCGCATTAGATCCATCGGCCTATCGAGGTCTTGTTATCATCATCAGTTTGTGCTGCAACGGTTGGGTCCGATCTACTAGACTGGCGATAATAACTTTACTCTTAATAAGCCGATGGGTTTTTATGCGATGTTTTATCGGAGTGTTTAGCCGATAAGTTACCTTCATATCCAGCCGATTTGTCACAAACATGTCTAAAAAATCGTTGCCAAGTCGGGGCGGCACGATACTGCATATCTCGGTTTTGTTCCCTGTGGTGAGGACCCGGGCGCCGGCACAAGCGAAGACCCGGGCATGAACAGCAGGCGAGGACCTAGCCGCAGGCACGAGCAAGGGCCCAGGCACGGGCACGAACAGCAGGCGAGGACCCGGGCACGGGCACGAGCAAGGGCCCGGGCACGGGCACGGACAGCAAGCGTGGACTCGGGCACAGGCACGAGCAAGGGCCCGGGCACGGGCGCGGGCAGCATCTTTGGAGCGATGCATAGCAATTATAATTGCAATCGGCTCAAGTTCATTCAATCTATTTATTTGCGCATTCTGTCTATTTATTTTATTAGTCTACAGCCGATTTTCAAGTATTCCTTTGGTGATCGGCTAGTTTGGTATTTGCTTATCATTATTAGTTACTATTCATGCCATCATCGGCTTCCAGTCGGTGTATAAGTTCTATAGCTCATATCGGCCATCGACCGATGAGACGAGTCCAGATCGGCTTCCAGCCGATTGGCTCATTGATCTAATATTTTCTATCTCCTTGTCAATTGCAGGGTCAAATTGACTGGCACACCTACGAACCTCAAGATTTTAGGACCTGCACTGGAGTGAAGCAAATCTCCTAGGCCTTCGTGTGTCCTAAGGTGCCGAACGGCCCCCGGCGGTTTTCGGCGTCAACATGTTTTTGGCACGCCTGGTGGGACGCAAAGTTTCGACACAGAGTCTCAAATCGGAATTGCAACATGGCCGGAAAAGAGATCAAAACAGACAACGTAATTCCGGTCAATATGGAAGATTTAACAGATGAACAAAAACAGCAAGTTGAGCAAAATATGGCCAATTTTCAGAAGCTTTGCTTGGAATCCTTCAGCATGACAAGACAAGGGCCGATTCAAAAATCTCAGTTTTCGAAACCAGTTCTGTTTGGAGAATCGAGCCGTACACCACCTGAAACTCCACCACTAAAACCCTTACAGGAGATGGTGAACGAAGCAGTACATCACGCGCTCATCAATCAGTCCGGGATCCTGGTAAACATGCTTCATAACCTCATAAAGAAAATGGTGGATGGATCAATTGTTCAAGAGCCTACTCGAGGTCCTGTCTATCTCCCGCTGAAGACAGAGCCAAATCAGGTTACTTATGGGATAAACAGAGACATACCGAAAAACCTGTTTACGCAGAACCAAGCTGGGGGGGCAATAGGATATTCCTGCTGGATACCATCGGTCTGCTTATTATGGGGGATATCAACAGAATTACCCAGGTGGTATTGCCGATTCAAGAAATCATCAGAGAGAATACCCTAGGCAGAATCGGCAACCAACTCCCCCGATACAGTATCAACAGGACAACCCAAGGGAAGAAGATTTGTCGGCAAGGGTTGCAGAGATAGTAAGGGAACAATTTGGGATCAAGCCAAAGGAGCAAACATTTATGTATCGGCATCCGTATCCCGAGTGGTTTGATAGAATCCCATTACCACACCGATACAGAGTCCTGGATTTCTCTAAGTTCTCAGGGCAAGACAGCACATCTATAGTAGAACACATTAGCCGATTCCTGGTACAGTGCGGAGAGGCATCGGCTGAAGAGGCTCTGAGAGTTAGGTTTTTTCCCTTGTCGCTATCTGGATCGGCTTTTACATGGTTCTCTTCATTACCACCGAATTCAGTTCGGGGATGGGCCGATCTAGAAAAATAGTTTCACAAATACTTCTTTGCTGGGATCCATGAGATGAGACTGACAGATCTAACATCGGTTAGACAGAGACCAGATGAAACAGTACCGAAATATATTCAGCGATTTCGGGATGTTAGAAACCAATGTTACAGTCTGAATCTGAGCGATGGACATCTAGCTGACTTGGCTTTCCAGGGTCTCTTAGCGCCAATCAAAGAGAGGTTTTCATCACAGGAGTTTGAGTCCTTGGCGCACCTGGTACAGAAGGTATCGGCTCATGAAAGCCGATTTCAAGAAGCAAAAAAAGATAAATATCAGAGAAGGATTGCTTAGGTATAGGTTTATTCATCGGACTCAGACGATGAGGGATCCGATGCTGAAGTCGGATTGGCGGAGTGGGCTAGGAACAAAAAATCAGTGTCATGCCCGTGGGTCAAGGATATCGGCAAAGAGGAGTGATATGACTTTGACGTTAATAAAGCCGATAAAATCTTCGACCTACTACTACAAGAGAAGCAGATACAACTTCCGCCGAATCACGTGATTCCATCAGCCGAAGAACTGAAGAAGAAAAGATATTGTAAGTGGCACAATACTATATCTCATCACACCAATGAATGCAAAGTTTTTCGGCAACAAATTCAATCGGCTGTTGAACAAGGGAGGATCAAATTCGAAGACAAAAAGCCGATGAAAATCGACGGACACCCGTTCCCCGTGAACATGGTTTATGCGGGATCATCGTCAAGGACTCAAGCCGATGAAGGAAGGCATGTGGATCATAGAAAATCAAGGATTACTTCATCAGACATGATAGAAAAATATTCAAAATACGAGGAACAGTGGATTGAGCCAGATAGGGAAAGATATAATCCACATTGGGATTGTCTGTTCTTCCGATTCTGCTGGGATCAAGGGATGAGATTGCCATCGGTCGAAGATTGCCCTGAATGCGATAATCTGAGGTTTCAGCGGGATCAGCAGGAAAGTTTTTCGCGGATCGGCCACCTAGGAGACGAGCATCGTACATAGCCGATTAGGGCCGGTCCACGAAGAATTCTTTGAAGAAAATAAAGAGGAAGTACATGAAAAATAAGCCCAAAATCCTCAGTGGTGTCCTAGCGGAATATTCACAAGAAATCAGAAGAGAAGGCACAACGGCTAACGACACCGAGAGCAACAGGAAGAATAGAGGCAAGATCAAGAAGAAGCCGATCATCGTCACAAGAGAACTAAACGAGTATGGCGTGTGAAGAGGAAGGACGATGAAGATCCATCGGCTCCAGTAAACATGGCTTTCTTTTTGCCTCGGGAGTATAAAGCACTTTCATCGGACGAGGAAGGCCACGAAGAAGTTTTCGCTCAACTAACGTTGCAACCCAATCAGGCTATATTTGATAAACCTGAGGAATCAGAGCATCGGCACTTAAAGCCATTATATATCAAGGGCTATGCGAATGGGAAGCCGATGACGAAGATGCTAGTTGATGGGGGAGCAGCTGTTAATCTAATGCCTTATGCTACATTTCGGAAACTGGGTAAAACTGCCAAAGACTTGATCAAGACAAATGTGGTGCTAAAAGACTTCGGTGGAAATTCATCATAGGCGAAAGGCGTGTTGAACGTGGAGTTGACAGTGGGAAATAAGACATTACCTACCACGTTTTTCGTTATCGATGGAAAAAGATCATATAATCTACTTCTTGGTAGGGATTGGATTCACGCAAACTGTTGCATGCCCTCGACAATGCATCAATGTCTAATACAATGGCAAGGGGATCAAGTCGAGGTGGTCCTAGCAGATTGGTCAACCAACATTGCAATGACCGATTTGCCGGTCTGGGAAGCCGATGGTGTTGATTGCCTGTCCGGAAAAACATGGGAAGGGGATTATCTTAAGGTTACCAGCCAAGGGATACAGCCGATTCAGCAAGTCGGCTCCGAGTTGTTACTCTGATGGGCTCCATTGAAGATTTCGAGGGGAAACTGGGACAAGGGTTTACGTCGGCCGATGATTTAGAGGAGATCGACATAGGACCAGGAGATAAGCCAAGGCCGACGTATATAAGCAAAAAGTTATGCCCTGAACTTCGAGAAGAATCGATAACACTGTTGAAGGAGTATCGGGGTTGTTTCGCTTGGGAGTATCATGAGATGCTAGGATTAAGCCGATCAATTGTTGAACATCGGCTACCCATTAAACCAGGATATCGGCCGTTCAAACAGGCTCCAAGGAGGTTTAAGGCAGAATTATATGAACCAATCAAAGCAGAGATTACAAGGTTGTATGATGCCAAGTTTATAAGGCTGTGCCGATATGCTGAGTGGGTTTCTAATATCGTCCGGGTAGAAAAGAAGAATGGAAAATTGAGGATATGTATCGATTTCCGGGATTTAAATAAAGCTACCCCCAAGGATGAGTACCCGATGCCGATAGCAGATTTACTGGTGGATGCAGCATCAGGCCACAAGATTATTAGCTTCATCGACGGTAATGTTGTATACAATCAGATTTTTATGGCAGAGGAAGATGTACACAAGACTGCGTTCCGGTGTCCTGGAGCTATCGGCTTATATGAGTGGGTAGTAATGACATTTGGGTTAAAAAGTGCCAGTGCGACTTATCAGAGGGCGATGAATTATATATTTCATGATCTCATCGGCTTGTTAGTGGAAATACGTATGCCCGGGTGCTTTGTAATCTATCTACATCAATCAGATCAATACAATTTCGGCGCATCGCCACCCCTTCGACGGGTTCTTGCTTCTCGAGCCGGGCTGCATCGGTTAAGTTCGACCTCCTGCGAGAGGGTAAGTGTCGTCACCCCGGCCACCGCATCGGCTAGGACTTCCTCGGTTAAGTCCAATATTCTAGTCGGTTCACGGTGGACGGCTCACCACGATATATCTATTTTGTCTATGGCTGCATCAGTTTAGTTTGATCTCATAGATCGATTAGGTATATCACATCACGCGTGCATAGATCGTATCGGCTTACTGGGAGCAATTTATCATCAGTTTGTGCTGCATCGGTTGGGTCCGACCTACTAAACTGCTAGTGATAAATCGTTCTTGCTAGGTCGATAGTTTTTATGCAAGCGTCTTATTGGGATGTATAGCCGATAAGTTATCATATTTTACATCACGATCGCATTAGATCCATCGGCCTATCGAGGTCTTGTTATTATCATCAATCTGTGCTGGAACAGTTGGGTCCGATCTACTAGACTGGCGATAATAACTTTACTCTTAATAAGCCGATGGGTTTTTATGCGATGTTTTATCGGAGTGTTTAGCCGATAAGTTACTTTCATATTCCAGCCGATTTGTCACAAACATGTCTAAAAAATCGTTGCCAAGTCAGGGCGGCACGATACTGCATATCTCGGTTTTGTTCCCTGTGGTGAGAACCCGGGCGTGGGCACAAGCGAAGACCCAGGCACGAACAGCAGGCGAGGACCCGGGCGCGGGCCACGAGCAAGGGCCCAGGCACGGCACGAACAACAGGCGAGAACCGGCGCGGCACGAGCAAGGGCCGGGCACGGGCACAGACAGCAAGCGAGACTCGGGCACGGGCACGAGCAAGGCCCGGGCACGGCGCCGTGGCAGCATCTTTGGAGCGATGCATAGCAATTATAATTGCAATCGGCTGAAGTTCATTCAATCTATTTATTTGCGCATTCTGTCTATTTATTTTATTAGTCTACAGCCGATTTTCAAGTATTCCTTCGGTGATCGGCTAGTTTGGTATTTGCTTATCATTATTAGTTACTATTCATGCCATCATTGGCTTCCAGTCGGTGTATAAGTGCTACAGCTCATATCGGCCATCGGCCGATGAGACGAGTCCAAATCGGCTTCCAGCCGATTGGCTCATTGATCTAATATTTTCTATCACCTTGTCAATTGCAGGGTCAAATTGACCGGCACGCCTACGAACCTCAAGATTTTAGGACCTGCACTGGAGTGAAGCAAATCTCCCAGGCCTTCGCATGTCTATAGGCGCCGAACCAGGTCGTCGGCCCCCGGCGGTTTTCGGCGTCAACACATGGAGCCCTTCATAGCCTCGCTGCCAGCTGACATGAAGCAGGACATGGGAGAAGAAGCACTCGAACAAAGAGTACTCGGGAGCATTGCACTCGGGAATACTTCACCATGAAGGATGAGCACTCGGCATCAGCTGTGACTCAACTATGAAGGTCTCGGGGGCTACTGTGGAAGCCATGGGCCCCGGGTACCTCATGACAAGCATATGGGCCACTCGGATAAAGAATGGGCCTGGCCTTGTAATTAGAGATATAGTAATCCCTAGCAGACTTTGCCTTGTACGATAAGCAAAACACAGTCCTAGTTGGGTGCGTTATATCTCTAAGAGGAGATCCCTTGGCCGTAATCCGGTTGGGACTCCTACCTTGTAACCCTGTCCGCCAGTATATAAGGGAAGGCAGGGCGCCCCCTAAGGGCAGGTTCACACGGTTTATCAGAATCACCACCATAATTCCTCAAAGGAATACACCCCAAACTGGACGTAGGGTATTACCTCACATCGAGGGCCTGAACCAGTATAAAATCTCCTTGTGTTCCTTTGCAATCTACCGAGTTTCCATCCGCCGAGTAGCCCCATATTCATATTGCCGGTGTAAGACATCGACACAAAGATGACGAGACAATAAGTTTGAACCACACCAACACAAAAAGAGAAATACATCTTATTCAATTCTATTTGTAGATCTCCATCCAAAGTTGGTGAAGATATGTATGACCGTTGACTCCAAATTCCAGCATGCAGTATGTATTAGTTCCTTATCCTCGTCACACCATTGTAGTTGAGTCCAGAACCGGAGCCAATATGTTGTTATGAAAAGTACCTGCATATAAGATTTAGTTAGGGATTTATCAAAAACCATATCATTTCTGCTAAGCCATAGAGCCAACGTAAAGCAGATGCTCCTATTAGAATAAATTTGTTGGCTTTTAAGTTGATAACCACAAGCCAATTCTCAGTTATATGAAACGTACTCTTTGGGGTTTTGAGACCAAAAGAGATATGTACAACTTCTAATTGAAGAATAGGTGCTGGATAGTGATGAGAATATCACCAACTCAGATATGACCATGCGTAGTTTTAATCAATAAAACTAAAGGGCACGCTATTTATATAAGATTTACATTCTATATATTTGAACAAAGGATGCAGCACCATGAATTGAGCGTGTTGTCATTTGCAGAAGTAGTTGCATGGGTGAAGGAATGGGGAGCGGACATACGGAATACATGGATAATCAAGGAAGTTTATTGGAGACCAACCTATGGCTTTCTCCAAGTCTTCTCCCACACAAACACGTTGCTTTGGGCCGTATAAGGCAAGAGATAAAGTTTTGCATATTTTAGATTCAGATTCGGCCCTCCTGATAATACCAACTTCAATGGATCCTAGCCACTGATCCAGAAGGTTTCTTGGGGCCCATAAAGTACTTTTTGGAAAGCTTATGAAGCCTACTTCATATGGTTTTTGGTTCCACATTAAAATTCTTCCTAAACTAGTTGTAATTATCGAAACAAGCCACATACCTCTTCCAGTCCGAATTTGTTTTGGGCATTAGGCCTTGTAATTGAGTCTTGCTTGGTTAGCCCATGTTATGGATGACCTTCCACCTCATGTAACTCATAAATTGGCAGCCGTCATCATCTTTAGGGTTTGGGTTTTGCTTAGATTCTTCTGCCGCTATGCAGTTTCGCCACTAGAACGGTTTGTGGAACCCCAACTTCATGTGCTTAATCATTCATTTTACAATTTAGATTTGTGTTTTCCTTGTTCTTGTGAATTTCTTTGATTGTTTGTTAGGAACAAAACCCTTTTGAGGTGAGGTCGATTACGTGAGAGCATGGTCAATAACAGCTAGACGTGCGGGTGTAGCGGTTGCAAGTTGATGATCGGCTGATTAGAAGCCTCAAAACATCAACGTCCTAATGTCGACAAATCGAAACTATCAGAAGATCGGGCACCTATCCACATCAGAAAGTCTCATTACTACAATTCCAATTTCTTCTTGCTAAATTATTTTTGGTTAGGATTACTCCCTTGTACAGATACCACATAAAAATCTTAATTTTTAAAAAGCATTTTTAGTTTTTTCCACATAAAAACTTATTCCACTCTATGTGTCTATTGTTAAATAAAGCTCAATACATAGAAAGGATTGGAGATAGTGGGTCACCTTGCCTTAGACCTTTTCTTGTCTGGAAGTTAGGACCTACTTGATCGTTAACTTTAATACCAACCACATCTGCCTCCTTGGATGAAAGAAGCAATCCATTCACACCATTTAGGTGAAAAGCTTTTCACCCTCAAGGACTGTTGTATAAATGACCACTTTACTTTGTCATACGCTTTCTTGAAGTTCTATTTTTTAAAGATTCCGCATCTTGTTTCTTTCTATGCATTTCATGAATGGTTTCATGTAAAATGACAACCCCTTCCATAATATTTCTTCCCAGTATAAAAGTTGTCTGAGTTGGACTAATACCTTTCGAGCTACCCTAGGAATTCGATTGGTAGAAAACCTTAGTAAAAATTTTAAAACTCACATGTAATAGGCAAATAGGTCTATATGGTTGAATCTTTATAGCCTCCTTGCACTTAGGCAACAGAGTAATAGTAACAAAATTAAGCAAGTATAAAGGCAATGAACCATTATGGAACTCCTAAAATTAATCCATAAGATCAGTCTTGATAACATTCCAAAAAAACTTGATAAAACTCAGCTAGAAATCTGTCCGGACCTGGAGCTTTGTTATGTTCCATTTGGAAAGTTACCTCATGAGTCTTTTTCTCGGTAAAATTTTCTATTACAGCCTCATTTTCCAACGCAGCTACTTGAGGAATATCATCCCTTGTATTCTTAGCTAAAGTAAGTGTGTGGAGGCCATGGGCCCCGGGTACCTCACGACAAGCATATGGGCCACTCGGAAAGAGGATGGGCCTAGCCTTGTAATTAGAGATATGATATCACTCGGCAGACTTAACCCTGTACGATAAGAAAGATACAGTCCTAGTCGGGCAAGTTATATCTCTAGGTGGAGATCCCTTGGTCATAGTCTGACTAGGACTTCTACTTTGTAATCCCTGTTCCCCCCAGTATATAAGGAGAGGCAGGGCGCCCCTTGAGGGTAGATCAAGTCATACATCCTCAAAGGAAATACACCACAACTAGACGTAGGGTATTACCTTACATCGAGGGCCTGAACCAGTATAAACTCCTCGTATTCCTTTGCAGTCCACTGAGTTTCGATCTAACGAGTAGCCCTATATTCATATTGCCAGTGTAAAACATCGATAGTTGGCGTGCCAGATAGGAGCTTCCCGAGATCAACCTTAACAAGCTCGATGGATTCGACAACCGGAGTCGATGGCATCAACTTCTCCCCTCGAGACATGATCACGTTCGGAAGCCTCGACTTCGTCGCCGACAAGTTCGGCAACTCACCCTGGCCGACTCGGACTCGATCCGATCTACTAGGAAACTGGCCAACTCCGTGCCAGTCGGCCCACACGATGCTGCAGCGACCGTCATCGACTTGCTGCGGCAATCTTCTCCATGTCCGGGTCTCGGGACAACTCTTTCCTTCGGCGTTCGACTCAGACTTGGCCTCGACTAGGCCGAGATCGGGCAAGGAAGGGAGGAGATCGTCAATCTCCCATGCAGACTCAGCAATGCCGCGGATATCTACAATCTACATCCCACGAGGCAAACCTGATCGCCTACGGTTCAATTCAGACACGGCCCAGAGCTGCTCGAGATTGGACCTAGGGAGATCGAAGTCATGATTACACCAATCAACTACTTCGATTTCGACTCCAAGTCGGACAGCAGTTTGAACAGCAGTTAGGATTGCAGTTTGGCAAGCTTCTTCCTAACCCACGAAGTCTTCATGGCATCCAAGGGATCTACCGCCTCTCAAGAGGCGCACCGACTACGCGAGCAACAAGAGGAGGAGGCTCGCCGACTACGACAACAATAGGAGGCTGAGGATATGCTCACAACGACGAGCTACGCAGGGCTAGGCGAACTGCTCAGCAACAAATCCTCCAAGCCAGAGTCGGCGACCACGACGTCTTCGTCACGCCTCTACAGAACGTTGTGGCCGCTGCAACCCTACTGGATACACTCTAGTTTGGGCCTGATCATCGGGCCACCTCGACTATCACGGAGGATCAAAGCCGATGATTACCGCTGCTGTTGATTGCATGTCAGCAGCACCAGCAGTCGGGTGACACCCTTATAACGGACCAACCAGTTCGGGTAAATCTCCAGCGGCGGTGCTAGTCCATGCAGTGCGACGCCTGGGCAGCCCGCTCTAGTCAGCCGCAAGCGGAGTCATGACAGATGTCTCTTGGCAACCCTAACAAACAACAATCGGCGGCATCCTTAGTACGACCGCCACAACAACCAAGATCTCTGAAGCCATCTGTGACGTGACCTTCGCTAGGACATCAACACGTGGCGCCGCGAATGCGAAGACAACGAGCACTGCCAACTTGAGGATGAGAACGAGCGCTTCGGCCTCTACCATGAGTGGCCATCTTAATTGCCGTAACAGAGCTGGAGCCCTGCACACAGATGAAGGCGTTAACGACTGCCTTACACTTGTGATAGCTGACAACAGGTCGACTGGCCGTCGGGCTTCAAGCCTACAGGCATCGAAAAATATGACGGCAAGACCAATCCCAAATCCTGGCTCATGGTCTACACTCTGGCAATTCGAGCAGCCAGAGGCAATCACAAGGCCATGGCTAAACTACCTGCCCGAGTCACCCTGGCTAACTATGGCGGAGGACAAGTGGTGAAAGGGCTCCCAAAGCGGGTTAATTGGCTCCTGGGGAGAACTCCAGAACGATCGCTTCATCGCTAATTTTCCAGGGGACTTACAAGAGGCCGTCTTCCGAGCATGATCGCTATCAGCTACACCAGAAGAAAGAAGAGTCTCTTGCACGAGTTCATCAAAAGGTTCTCCGAGAACGCAACTCGAAGTCCCAATCATCAAGGACAAGGCGTCATCGCCGCCTTCCGCAAACGGGAGTCAAAGACGCCCCCATTCATCGCCAAATTCACTCGGAACCTCCAGCCGGGTCTGTCAGGGCTCTCTTCGATATGGCAAACAAGTACGTGCCCGACTCGGCCGAGGCGGTCCACTCAGACCCTCGACGGACAAGAAAGAGTCCCGAGCAGAAAGACCAGAAAGCCAACAACGAGCCAGACAAGGAACAAATCCAGCGGTCCGCAAGAGGAAGTCGGACAACTTGGTGGCCAACGTGGAGCGTACTCAGTCGCGACCCCCAAGGAACAACGAATACCAAAACGTGATGAACAGGCCCTGCCCCTTTCATCCCAAGGGCAGGCACGCGGCCAAGGACTGCTTCATACTCAAGAAGTTTGCCTCCGAGCAGGCTTCAACATTTGGCGCCGACAAGGACAAAGACAAGCCAGATCCAAGCCCAGCCGGCGACTATCAAGACCCACAGGCTGAGCTTAACCATATCTTTGGAGGCCCGTCTGCATACCAGTCCAAGAGAAAGCAGAAGCTAACAGCACACGACATCAACTCGGTCTCTACAGCAGACACCCCCCAATATCTGCATTGGTTAGAAACGCCCAACATATTCGACCACGCAGATCACCTAGATCGAGTTACACACCCAGGATGCTATCCACTCGTCCTGGCGTCGGTCGTCAAGAACATCAAGTTGAAGAAAGTTCTCATAAATGGAGGTAGCGCTCTCAACATCCTGTTCGCCAAGACCCTAGATCAGATGAAGATTCCTCGTTCAGAGCTGCGGCCCTGATACTGCACCCTCCACGGGATAATCCCCGGCCCGTCTTCAACACCCTCGGATAGATAACTTTGCCGGTCACCTTCAAGCATGGCGGGATAACTTCCGCACAGAGAATATTTGCTTCGAGGTCACCGATTTCGAGACTGCGTACCACGCGATACTCGAACGGCCGACGCTAGCCAAATTCATGGCAGTGCCACACTATACCTACATGATGCTCAAGTTGCCTGGGCCAGCCAGAGTACTTTTCCTTCCAACGACATCAAGCAAGCCTTGCACCCGTACGGACAAGGAGAGCTGTGAGTGGCTCAATCTCAAGAATAGCAGCAATCGGACGCAACAGCATTTGGCAAGCCGTTACAACTGAAGTCGAGGACGATCAAGTTCCAGCGAAAAAAGCAGCAAAGTCAGGAATTTCAGTGGACTCTGACACGAAGAAGATCCCCCTGGACCCTTCCGACCCCTCCAAGACTGCTCTAGTCAGGACCAGACTCGACCCCAAATAGGAATACGCGCTCGTCACCTTCCTCTAGGAGAATAGGGACATTTTCGCTTGGAAACCTTCCGACATGCCTGGGGTACCAAGGGAGGTGATCGAGCACGCCCTCAATGTCAAGACAGAGCACCAAAGGCTAGTCAAGCAACAGCTACGACGCTCCGCAAAGCACCGTAAAGATGCTATTCGGGAGGAGATAACCAAGCTCCTCGCAACCGGGTTCATTAAAGAGGTCTACCACCCAGATTGGGCTGGCAAAGCCCAGTCCTGGTCTGGAAGCAAGAACGGTAAATGGCGCATGTGCGTCGACACACCGACTTGAACAAGGCGGTGCCCAAAGATCCATTTGTCTACCCAGAATAGATCAGGGGTGGATTCAACACTGCGGGGTACGAACTTCTCAGCTTTCTCAGACTGTTATCGGGATAGAACCATCAAATCAGCCTGAAGGGGGAGAAGACTGCCTAAAAATTCTTTCATCATGCCGTTTGGAGCATAGCTGCTACAATTCACCATGCCGTTCAGTTTATAAAAACCGATGCTGGAGCAACGTTATCAACGAGCAATTCCAGCGTGTTTTACAGAACAACTCAGATCGGGCGCACGGGGAACGTATGTCGAGACATGGTGATCAAGGACAAATTCCAAAGAAGACATCATCGCTGACCTGGAGGAAACCTTCCAAAATCTCGAAGATTAGAGATGAAGTCAAACCGCAGAAAGTATGCCTCGGTGTGCCATCCGGGCAAGCTACTTGGCTGTTCAACAGGGAGATCGCATCACGGCATCGAGGCCAATCTAGAGGAAAATCAACGTAATCATGAGGCGATATGGCGCCTGTGATAGCGACTGACATGTCTCCGATTTGATACTATGGCGACGTACTATCAGGAGGTCAGAAAGGCTAGAAAACAAGTTCGACGAGCTGAGACCCCCCATAACTCAGGTCTGCCTTTGAAATAGACGATGGGCAAAAAGAAAGGGGGGCTAACATGGGATCCAAGAGAAGAGGAATTGGCCCGGCGACTGGGATTTCGTCGAACAACTAATGGCGCATCCGTCAAGAAGAAACCAGTGCCAGAGAGCAGTCAGGGGTTGAACCTACCCTGCGGGCAACAGGCGAAGTATTGATTCATATCCTCAAGATTGGCGGACTCTGTTCTCAACTTCCTCTGGATGATGAGCGCCCAGAAGATCGCAGCGAAGCCGAACGAATCAAGAACGTCGAGAGGGACAAATGTTCCTAGTAGTCGGAGAAGCACCTGTACCGAAAGAAGAGGGTGCCAGAGGGCCTCATGGGGCGCTGTGTCACAGCCCGAGGAGGGCAAGCAAATTCCTACAATCGATCCACTTGGGCATATGTGGCAACCATGCGGCATCTAGGACGTTGGAGCGAAAAGGCTTACAGGCAGGGATTTTTCTAGAAGCCAACAGCAGTATAGATCTCCGCAAAGAGGAGCATGGTGTATACATGCGAGGGGTTATAGCATTTATGCCAGAGACAAACAAAATCTTCCAGCCAAGACTTCAAAACATCCCATCTCTTGGCCTCTTTGCAGTATGGGGTTTGATATGGTTGGGCCCGTGTTTCAAGAAAAGAAGCGCCCAGGGCAGGGCAACAATTGTTCTACAGGCAGTAGATAAATCTCACAAGAGTGATGAGGCAAAATCCGTGTGTACCATAAACACGCGGACTGAGCAAAGACTCATCGATGAGTAAGAGGCAAACCGATTGGGTCCTAGCACCGCAATCAATAACGGACAACAGGTAATGGCAGTGTCCTGGCGGCGTTAGTCAAGATGCTGTTGGACGAACTCTGGACATCCAAGATGTGGTAGAGCATCGTGGGCACAACGAAGCCGCGGAATAATGGGCAGGTTTGAGTCGGCTAAGTGGGCATGGTCTACAGTATCAAGGGCTGAGATGAATGACTGCGAAAGGGCGACACAACCAAAGTGCCGGGGCGCGATGGGTGACAGAACTCCAGGTCTCTGTCTAGTAAGAAGACCACGGGTAGTTGGGCAATAGGGGCAAGTCCCCTTCTTCCAGTGCTATAGCCGACGGCTTGCGGAGCCGACCTAGTGAGAGTTCGTTCTCGCGCGAGTCGGAGCTACTCAGAAACGATATCCAAACGGAAAAGAACTGGCAGGCTCAAGTTCGATAGTTGGAGGATAGCTAGGGACATCGCAATCATCCCAGCCGGCACGGTACTTCGAAGGCTGCGTAACTATCAACAGCGAAGATGTCCGGCCCGGGTGGGCGTTTGTGGGGCTCGGACGATCTCGTCTGGAGGAAACGATACAAAACCACCAAGACAGGGCATGAAACAGACCTCCCCTATTGGGGAGAGGGCGCGTGTCATTATCGAGCTAAGCACTGCCGCGCGGACGACCAGGCCCGTACCGACATGGAAGAGCCTTCAAGACGGGTGCCGAGGGGGGTCAAGCAACTCAATGGAATAAGAAGATAGCTAGAGCGTCTGTTCATACTGAGATTGTTGTACTCTTCACAGTGAGGAGTGGACGAGCCAGATACATAGTTATAAGTTTTTGCAAGTTGTAGCATTCGGACACAGACAGCGCGCATTGTTGTTCAACCGGAGTATGGCGTCACGGGTCTAACAGTATGATGTAGACGTGTCGCGTGTGTCACGAACAACTGGAGACGGAGCTTGATTGACAAGGTATGGAAGGTTGACAACGGAGGTGTGTCTGTTTGCGCCGAGCGTAACGCGGTTTTGAGGTGAACATGTTATGAAGTTGCTCGCACGGGACGATGGCGCGGCCCAGTACGGACTATTAGGACGGGTAAACGAGCGAAGATAAGCTAGAGCGAAACGGAACCAAGAACCGCGGTGGGCGGTGCACGCATATATACCAGCATGTCGTTACCAAAGCTTATAAAACCGACTGCATATGGTTGTCTACAGGCCTAGGTCCTTTGGGAATCAGCGTCAAGTCCACAGTCGAGCCCGCCCGGTGATCACAGCAATGCGGTCCGAGTGTGTGGTCATCGTTTCGACAAAGCCCTCACGCAGATGCCTCAAGGTGCGACCCTAGAAAGGGTAAATCGGATTTGGTCATCGGCAAGGGTGGTCTGGGCCGACGCCAATAGCCAACAACGGCAAGTGCCAGAGTGACTGGTTTTCAAAGTAGCGCGGGCGTGCGTAAGCGCGCTCTCGCAACCTGGAGATCGGTTGGTAGCTGGTCCGCGGGTACGTAGGTGCAGGTCCATATATCAGGAGTCCTGGTCAAGGGATGTCGGCAAAAGAATCTCCCGTGACTGCCTTGATCAACGTTAGATCGTCGTGCGCAATTGAAGTTTGGAAGCTGGGAGTTGGGCATATGGCTCGTCGGGGAAGTGCCTAGGTTCCATGACAAGTAGACTGGTAGCAAGTCGGTCGCCAAAAGATGCAAGTCGGAGTAATGAAGGGAGGGTGAAGGTATCGTCAGAGGGGAAAGCTACTAGGCATAGCGGCCTGCTACGTTGCTTGGCCCTTCATTCCGTTTATAGGCCATCTCAACTTTCTTCCGCCCAGAGTCCTGTTGTTTCTCAGGCGCCTCTGTCTAGTCTTCACAAACGGTGGCTTTGAGGGTTGTAGCACAAGAAGTCAAGAACTCGGAAGAGAACATGTCGGACAGACACGGAGTCGGGAAGAACCACAAAGCTGAAGAAATATACCGGGCGATCTATGTCAGGGAAGGGACAATACAAGAGAACTAGCTGCTGATCTTGTCGTTGGCTAGAAGCCCACTCTCATCACCGGCGAGCATGGTCAAGGCTGCTCCCTTCAGGCGAGTCCCTCTCCAGCGAGACGCTGTCGAGGTCGGCCTTCCTCGGCGGAGCTCGGCCCAAAACCGGTTGGAAGTGGGGGGCAAGCTGAGGTCAAGACCGGTTGTTCACTTCTCTGTAGCGGTCGAGTATCTCTGCTGCAGAGGCAAAGACGAGAGGCAAAACGAGTCGAAGAGGCAAGAGAATCAATACAGGAAATTCAAGAGCAATACTGGCGAAGTCAACCTGACATCCCCGGGACCGGCGATGCGCACGAAGAATGAACTTCGCCAACTCCCCGTCTGCTGCCTCCCATCAGCTCGTCAGCTTTCCAGCAACTCCGCCTCGGGGGAGACCAGGTGGAATGTTCTCGGGAACTCTGCAAGAGGGGCTCAGTGGAATTCTGAAGATAATCGGCGACGACAAGATGGGCGGCGACAAGATGCTGGCTTCTGGCGCGGCAGCGGTGGGGATTCATAAACTCACTCAAGCGGCTGGAGCAAGCGGCTGTCAGTACTTGGCCCCGTGGTCAGCGGCACTCAAAAGCGGTCTGCCGTCGGGACAGCTTCAGTGTCGCTCAATTGGAGCAGTGCATCCAGGCAATACACCTGATACTTGGTGGAGGCTTCGGCTGGGGTTGGCTTCGCCAAACAGGAGCATTTCGATGCTGTGCACCGGGCAATAAAACTGATAGGCTATGCGGAGAAGGTAAATTTCGGTGGGACTGGCAAGAGGAACACAGGGAGAGATTATACTGGTCAGGCCCTCAATGCGAGGTAAACAGGACCAGTTGAGAGTGTTATTACCTCTGAGGGTGTTGTGACTCAAGATGGGTTTGGGCCGGGTGCGGGCGTCATGGGGGCGCCCTGGTCCCTGAGAGTGAGCAGCAGGGGACGAAGCGTGAGCGAGATAAGGGGACACCAAGCGCCGGGGGCGAGTGGACGCGCGAAGGGGATGATTGCCTTCTAGGGAGAGGAAAGCTATGGTGCGCGACGAAAACGGGGCTATCGCGCGTTGAGGGGCGTGACGAGAGGGTCAATCGGCCGGGGTGCTGGCGTAGGGTGGGGCATGCTGACAGAGGAAGGATGCGGCGGGTGGCGGGGGTGGCGGCCCATGTGGTGCGGGCTCGTAGAGGGCGCGCCAATCTAGTCGGCGTGAGTACTCCGAGGGCCATGCGGAGCTCACACAGTGACGACCCTGAGAGATGTGATAATGGTAGGTATCGCCTTGCAGAGTGAGTTCACCAGCTGATGCTCGGGAGTGGTCGTCCTCACACGGTCGAAATGGCCCAAGGGCGAGTGCGCCCGAGACGCTTTAGCCGAGGTAAGGTCTCTCCCGATCCTGCTATCAGTCCACTGCATCAAGGGCTATGAGGCTTCATGGAAGGATATAGTGAAGCGAGCTGTCCAATAGGCGCACCTATTATGTGAGCCCCGACTGTTGTGCTTAAGTTTGTGAAGACAATGTAAGAATAAAGTGCAAAGGATCTTTAACCTGGAAGCTTCGCCGGAGTAGAGGATTTACGACGGTATATGGAGACGTCGATCGATATCACGCGGAAAAACGTATAGTCTGCCGATAGGAATACTCGTATTAGGAACACCTTCGACTTCATGTTCAGCGAAAATGTGTTTATAGTCGTTGTCGGAGTAGGATCACTCGTATAGGGGACTCGTATTCAACGTCATGACAGCTGGAAAGGGGTTAATGCCTCTTTCTGACGTGGCGCGCGCGGATCTGCAAGAGAGTTCCCATTTACAGGAAAAAGATGTATTTATAGTCTCGTCCGAGAGCGCACACTCTAAGGAAGTAGACCTGCAGACATCATATCGGCTGGAATGAGTATGCCACGTAGGCAACCGTGTGGCGCCAAGCATGTAGGCCCGAATGACCACGTGTATGAAAATACAATCCACGTGCGTGGTCAGGTGGAGCTCAAGAAAGGAACCATGCCATCCCCAATTGTAATGAAGACCAACTTGTGAGCCTTGTAAGGATATCTCGATACCTGGGGATAAAACAGTATAGCCGCGGTCAAAACAGTAAGTTGTCCATAAGGCGGCCGATGAAGGCGATATGCTGTTAATCTCAGGCTCCGGGTAGTTTAGCAAGCACGCAACATAATTTCAACTCCAGCCTGCCGGGCGGCGCCGAACATGGAGCAATGGCTACCGGCGTAATGGGAAGCTCGAGATCTGTGAGGCCCGGTGCTGACGTGTTCGTACCTGCGCAAGCCGATCTAGTCGGCACTGGCTCCTATCGAAGGGAAGGGAAGCAGAAAGAACGATTCCCTTCATCTTCCCCCAAATCAGCCGAACGCGTGTCTCCCCACCTTTGCGGCGGGGAGAGGGCCAACGAGCGTTTGGCCGCTTCCGCCCGGGCGTAAGCCGGGTTAGGCTGCTGGGGGCGATGGGAGGTGCCCACGCGATCACTCGGGGTATTCCGAATGCCTTCGTGTGTCCAAGCGCGCCGAGAGCGGTGGTTTTCCCAACAAGTCGTACGCGGCGCTCGTGCAGCCAGGCCCGGGAAGCTCGAACTTTGCGGGCGGCCGGACGGTGAGGTGAGCTTGGCCGATTTCAGGTGGCGGGCTTCGGGACGACAGTGTGAGAAGCAGGGAGGTGGGCCCCTCCCAACCCAAGAGCGATGCCGCTGGCGGTCGGCCGAAGGGGAAGGTCGAGTCTCGAAGCCCTACCTTGATGGGTCACACAGAGCAGCTTTCCGCCATCGCTATTTCGCGGCACGAATGGCCCGAGCAGGGACCCCCAACTCGCATGCTTCAGATGTCCAGGATTGTTACCATCGTAGGCTTCTGGTGGAACCATTTATTTCTTCGCATCTGGCACATCAAATCCCCAGCCCTACCACAAATAACGTACAGTGTAAAGGGGGCCGGTCCAAGCTAAGGAGCGATAGGAAAAAAGCATATCTATCTTCCCGTGAAAGCCTCTAAAGAGGCTAGACACAAGGGATGGGTTCTATTGCGCAGATCTGGCTCCCCGTTCGGCCATTCACGCTGCCCACCGATACGGATTACCAAATTGGGGCAGCAGATCCATCCTTGCAGGAAATGGGCAGCCGCATCAGATTGTGGTGGAAGTTGGGACGACCGGCAGCAAGGCTGGGCCTATACAGGACCGTAGTGGCTTGTCGCTCGCTGACTCGGCGCGTCCACCACTTGAAGCTGAGGAGCCGCATTGGCTGGGTAAAGGAGAGACAAAACCTAAAACCAAGTTAAGCAATGAAGTGCGAGCCAACAAGCGCGTGTTGACTAAGACCTTCGGTTGTTACTCTCCAAAGGGATTCGTGAACGAGAAGATGAAATCGCGGCGGGCGCAGCATAGCTTCATTAGCGCCGGACCAAGGGAACCTTGAATCTTCTTCGGAGAATGCCTGTGGGCCGCTGTCGCAATGTTGCAGCACGAAAAGTGCACAAGAAGTTTGATGAAAATCCCGCCCGTGTCGGCCGGGCATCGAAGAGAGGTCCGAGAAGCCCCTCTCGCCGACGGCAGCCCGACGTCCAAGAAGCGGGGAATAGAAGGCCATTCTGTATCGGGGCGAGGGGTGCCAGATGGCACGCCCATGGCAAGGAACCTGAGATAAAAGACACCGTCGCCGGGGGGGGGGGGGGGGGGGGGGGGGGGGGGAGGCGGGGGGGGGGGGGGGGGGGGGGGGGGGGGGGGGTGGGGGGGGGGGGGGGGGGGGGGGGGGGGGGGGGGGGGGGGGGGGGGGGGGGGGGGGGGGGGGGGGGGGAGGGGGGGGGGGGGGGGGGGAAGGGGGGGGGGGGGGGGGGGGGAGCGGCGACCTAGGCGATCAAGTCCCAAGTGAGACCTTGGTTGGAGCCCAACATGCAAAAACACCGCCAAGGGGCCCTGCCAAGCAGACACCCGCCGAGGACGGAGGCGCCCAAAGCCAGCCACACGGACGGGGCCGGACCGAGTGATGTGCCGCACGCCGAGACGGACGCCGACCAATGTCGCCGACCGGTCGCAACAACCGAAGGAGGCACTCCGCCAGGCCCGGGCCCGGCAGGAAACTAAAGTCGCCAAGAAGGTAGCTGCGCCGGATCTTTCTGAAATCTTGATTTGAAGTAGTAAAATACGTTGTTGTCATTAGGAAGCGAGCCGATATCGATCTCAAGGAGACCGATCCGAACCGGCCCCCTTTGAAGTGAGTGCCAGTCGAGCCGCGGCGCGGCGAGCATAACCCGCGAGCCGGTGGCCAGCCCCAAACGCGGAGACCTGAGGGGTCAGGAATGCAAGTCGCCGCCGCCACCTGACAAGAGGCGAGTTACTAAAGGTTTGAGGCCCAGCCGAAGCGTCGCCCACTCGCAGAGGCACTGTTGGAGCCGCCCGGCAACCCGCCGAGGCCCGTAGGGGACGACTGCGTGGAGGCCAGGACCCCGTCGGCTGTCGGGTCGCAAGCCGCGCGCGCCAGCCGCGAAATCCGAACCTGCATCGGATTGAAGTTCCTCCACGTAGGAAGGCCCCGGTCCGTATCAGCTGTTGACTTGACCGGGCGCCTTGACGGGTACCGGTGAAGCAGCTTCAGGCTTAATCGAGGCCGCAGCGAGGAGGGAACGCGAGAGTGCTCCCGCCGCCATTGTCCGGTACGAGGGGTCGGGATGACCCGCTGTGAGAAAGGGTCCTGGATGGTCTCTCGTTGACAGCTTGACTCCAATTTTAACTTGCCTCTTCCCTGAGGAGAGCTGTGAACCGCACGAGAGAGTGACCAAATCCTGGTCGAGAATGGCGCCGCATCTCACGGAACAGGAGCAGTCCGGTATTGAAAGTCGAGATGGAGCGCGTCAACGCGGAAGGGAGAGCCTGAGGAAGAGTGCGCCGAGAGCTCAGGGAGGAGACTTGGCCGCTAGCGCGGAAAGATCAGTTGTAAATGCCCCCGAATGCTCCTGGTCGACTGGAACCATTGACATATCATACCAGCTGGCGTTGTTCGCACTGCCCAATGAGTCCTGAACGTGCACGGTGAACGCTTGGCAAGTCTAATCGGCAACCGCTCAGAAGCAGAGTTGAAGATCCGAACAGAGAGGAACCCAGCCGGAGGAGTGCTGAGAAGGAGAGCCGAGCTGAAAAGTCAAGGCCACCTGCAAAGGAGCAACCGAGCTTGGAACGAGATAAGGCCGGAGTGAAAGAGGCCAGCGGGTCGAGGCTGGGTAAGGGAAAAAGCTGAACGGAGAAGACGCATGGCCGGGGGGAGCCGACGATGAAAGGAAGGTCCATCAAGCCCAACGTTCACTTAACCAATCCATTAGTCATGGTCGCGTCTGCAACCGAGTCTGACAAAAGTTACTGCCCGGGGACCCCAGAACAACCATGAGAGTCAAATGTCAGGCCCAGTGAGCGATTTTACACAGAGAAGATAAGAGGCATCGGGGGAGCCTCGGGAGGCATCTCGGGCGTCCGGGAAAGGCCTTCCTTGACCTCATAGACCCAGCCGCTGGGGAACCAAATGGAAGCAGGACCCCAATGAGAGCGCGTCTGAAGGACACACCGATGGCCCTGAGAGGTACCGGATAAGCCGGTCGTGCCGGCTGCCCGCAGACCCGGCGATGACCAATCCATCTAGCCGAGGGCAGATATGAGCCATCGAGCGAGGGGGTTTGCCAGGAGCACGGACGGCCGCGAAGGGAGGCGCTTAGAGCTGATGGCCCAGGCGGAAGAGACTGGCTGAGCATGAAATTCACACGGCGAGACTGGGCGTGAAGTCGCAACAGATAACATGTAGTGCGCGTAGGCATGAGACTTTGTGGAGAGACCAGTGTAAATTATATTGCAAACGCACCGGAGCTTAGTACCTCGTCATAAACGGCGGTCAGGCCGGGAAGTTATTCAGGTTAGAACTTAATAAAATTGTTCAAATGAGGGCCGGACTCGGGCAACACGCGACAGGTTGTAGTAAAGTTGCGTGACTGGTTAGGACAAGCTGCGATATATTGAGAAAGCATTAAAGTAGACAGCCCCGACCACTACCGGTTGATGCTAGACGGGCAGATGTGATCAGGAGAAACTATCACACAGGAATAAAGATAAATAACTCAGGTATAGAAAGGGACGATAAGCTGTCTGCCATGAGTTGTTGAGGGGACACCGCTTCGGTCGCATCCGGGTAGGGAGGACGCTGGCCGTGTACCTCGCTTATAATGAAGGCCCTGCCCAATTGGGGATAATCTGTGGCCTGTCTTGGTGGTTTGGTAGTCCTCAGGACGAGATCCCCGACAAAAAAGGCGCGCCGCGGGACAGGGGGCGGTGGGTAGCGGGGACGCAGCCTTGAAAGAGACCTGCCGGAGGCGGATGGGGCATGCTGGGCGGTGCGTGTGTTCGGGGTGGGGGGGGGGGAGGGGGGGGGGGGGGGGGGGGTGGGGGTGGGGGGGGGGGGGGGGGGGGGTGGGGAGGTGGCAGGGTGGAGGGTGGGTGGTGGGGGGCCCGGGGGGGGGGGGGGGGGTCCCGTTGCCTTCTTCGAACTGATCTAGCCTCGACATCAGGGTTAGTTGAGCATCTCGAGGAAGCCCGGGCTCGCGAGAAGGTGAACGTAACTCTGTTGGTAGCAGAGCGCCACAGCCGAGGACCAGAAAGAAAGGGGATGCCCGTGCCTCGCGACAAGGTTTGAGAGACCAGAGAACCGATGTGAGTTCTTGTACCCACCGGCGCGGAGGTTGAGTCCGGTGCAATATCCTGGCCGGAGGCTTGTAAAGACCAGACCGTGGCAGTCGTCGACACACTGCCCGTTGCTACGGGTGCGCCACTATGGATGCGTAGCAATTCTTGAATGCCAGAACTCTTCGGCAGAAGCTGGAAACGCCACCTGAACTGAGAACCGTGCGGTGAGGAAGGCGGTGAACTGAACCGGTATATGTAGAATGCTCAGGAGATAGCCTTTGCTCGTGCGCGACACTTGTTGCAACCAAACGTGTAGCCTCATCCACGTGGTGAGATTACCAGCACGACGATAGAGTGTAAACCCCCGGCGGTTCTGAAAGACCTGACCCATTAGCCGAGCGCGCGCCAATACGGCGAATGGCCAAGAATAGGGATAGTCGGAGCGTCTGCTCAGGAGATTGTATGGTCTTGCGTAGAACTGCAAACCCACGCACTTGCAAACAAGTCCTGGCGTCTGTTACTGGGGGCCAGAAAAGCCTTGGCCGGTGAGGCGCCTTCCGAGAAGCCCTGAATGGGCATGGTTGCCACAATATGCCGATGTGAATCACTTCGCAAAAGTCTCTGCCCGCTCGGTGTGGGACACAAGACGCATAGGACCCGGATGCCCATCGGTACAGGAGGTCTCTCCACGAGTAGGGAAGGCTTTGCTGGGTCGACGCTTAGCTCTCGCGTGGACTGCGAGTCGTCTGGGATTCGCGTCAGGAGGAATCTTGGAAACAAAGGATCCCCACTTGACATATCTCAGCAACCTTGTCTGGGCCGGGGTGAGGTTTCGCCTCCCGACTGCGGGCTGGGCGCCTAGTGGTTCTGTCTTGATGATCGGCTCCAATGCAGTGCGTCGGACGAAGATTCCAGTCGAACTG